>CAHIKZ030001713.1:4345000-4435000 GCA_903632075.3 Acanthosepion pharaonis
AACTTTATAATTTTCTACTTAGTGTTTTATATATTGTTATATTACAATAATATTAATAATAATATTAGTAATATTTGAGGGCTGATACAGACTTAGAAAAACATGCAGATAACAAGAAACTGAGATAGATAGATAGATAGATAGATAGATAGATAGATAGATAGATAGATAGATAGATAGATAGATTAATTATTTTAATGAGCAATTATCCTTTAGTACTAACAAAGACATAAATCATTTGGATGACTTTTGTTACAAAATATTTTTTAAACTAAAATCATGTCTCCGTGGAGTTTTTGGATTCATTAAATTAAAACGCTTAATAGATCATCACAATCAGAATTCTTGCAAGACACTAAGTATTTATCAAGTATACAATTTTATTCTACTGCATTAATTTGGAATGTTTGTTGAAATAATAAACAAGATATGCAAGACAAAAATTTACAGACATTACTACATGAAAAACATTTTAACGAAAATATTTTATATCTTAACATAAAATAGGCATCCATATAATCACGAACAATATATATTTATGATTCTTCTCCGCCATAACATGGAACAATCAATAGTGTACGTAATTAAAAAGTGATAAAATCAGAATGACCACATAAAAATCATGTTGTAACTACCTGCCCAATATAAATTTCAGAGAAGCTTAAATATTAAAAAGCCTGTTTATATTTATGTGATGCGGTATTTTAACTATTTACACTATTTACATTTATTGGGGCTTAGGTGGTTTGTGTCTGATGATATATTTTTTCCTACAAACGTTTTTGCACAGAGGAAGGGTTGCCTGCCTCTGTCCCCTATTGATATTTTCATGGATGATATTCAGACAAGATTTCTCCCTTAGTTCCACCAATCTGCATTTTTACATTTGTGTATTGTCATTCAAAACAGAGCCTACTCATCTGTATTGCATTTACGCAAACTTTTTTTTTTTTTTTTTTTAAATGTTACCTTGTATACCAAACTTCAGAATGGTTCTTCTGTGGTTACTACAATTTTCAAGACTAGGATTAACTTTTAAATTTTCTACATATCCTCATAATATGCACTTTATTCTCCCTTTTTGTATGCCTTCACAACAAACTGATTCGTTAACCCTCTACAATGGTTGGCTATTGCAGCTTTTATTGGGCGGAGAATGATATAATAATATAAAATGCAGACTAAAATAGAGTAAAACGAAATTAATGGCGGGAAAATATTATGCGATGTATATTTCTGATTTTTATACATTCTCTTGTTTAAAGCCTGTCTGAAATTAACGCTATATTATAAGCCCTCCCCGGTCCAAATTACTCGAGACCTTGGCCCACGTTTCATTCCGAACGATGTTGAAACATGTCGTATTCATACAAGTCATTTTTTATGCATTCTATCTTTCAAGCCTCCCTATCTCATTCAAACCAGACAAACTGCATATCACACCAAAATATCTCGAAATTTAAATGAAGTTGGAAAGAAAGAGAATGTTAGGCAAAATAATCAGAAAATGTATAAAGAAGGAAAGACGTAACTAATATAGAAATACGATAAAAGCCATCAAGAAGGAAAGATTAAACCTGTTAAAAGAGCATATAGAAAAATGCAAGTAAAATATAGATAGAATATTATGAGAAAGGAATAAGTAATAAAAAAATAGTAATTAAAAGTGAAAAAGCAAAACTTAATGAAAATAAAAGTAATAAAAATGATAGAAAGGAAGAAAGAAACTGTCCAATATTTCTAATAGCGATAGTGTCGATTAGAGAGCGATAAAAGTCAATATGTATTAGGACGGAGTACGGAAGGCAAATGGTGAAACTAGCAACTATGTCGTAAGGAATGGAAGTGGTTTTAAAATATCAAAAAAATTCAAAGAAGGCAAATCCTAAAAAAAACAGTTTGTACAAAGACGTTGATTTATGGGAGATAATCTGCGAAAACGCTTTTTGTGCAATTTTGTGTGATAAGAAAACAGAACTTTATGTTCTAATTAAATCTAGATACAGCAAAGACTAGACAAGTCTTATCGTTATCGATATCAGATCTAAAAAAATAGCCCTCAGATTAGAAAGATGAAATACTTTTGAACTACATCTTGACAGATAAGAAACAGTTATCTCCGTGTTTGATGATCGAAATATAACTCGTTTAACTGAACTGTAACATTTATTATTTGTAAAAAATACATTTGCAGAAGATTTGAAAAGGAATCTTTCTTGAATATCGCCTGTTGCGGGCATCACCTCTTTGAGAGTGTATGAGATTTTCTTTAGTAATATTCCTTGCATATTTCTCTCGTAAAAAATATTGGTGGATTGATGTGTGTCCGGGTAAAAATAAGCCACAAGACGCGGGATTTAAAACAAACCAAAATTAATGCATGTAATTAACAAAGGGAATTGTATGTGTACACAAGTTAAATATATATATATATATATATATATATATATATATATATATATATATATATATATATGTGTGTGTGTGTGTGTGAAAATATATAGAAAATACCAAATATCTCGTTAGGTAAATAATCCAAAAGTTTTTTTTTATCATTTTTGTTATTATTTTAAAAAAAAACAGTGCTCTTTAAAAATGTAGAGTCTAAATATAATTATTTATTCAAAATATGATTCCATCGCTGCATAAATGTATGTAGCGATGGAATCATATTTTTTAAATAAATAATTATATATATATATATATATATATATATATATATATATATATATATATATATATTATATATATAAACAAAACGAACGTCATGCCTTAGGTACCTTTCGACCAACACTTTTTCAAAGATATACGTTGGCAAGTTGGAAAACAAACGAAGACACACTCAGTATAATAAAAGGGAGGGAAAGTTGGAACGCGATTAAAAGAGATAAATTTTAATTACACACAATTAAAATTCCACATGTGGGGGGTGGGTTGAAAAAGCAAGTTCCACCAGAGTATAAAAAAAATTGCTCCAACAAACGTAAGGAATGTAAAAAAATATTCCTCCTGTCTGCACAGGTTGGGCTGATGAAATTTTATAAATACAGCCTCCGAGACTCGGAGATGGTATGCTGAACGAGCACAGCGTAATACTGAGATCCAAGTGTCTTTATAATCGGTGGCACAAGCATGGCTGCCGAGCAAATGTTGTCCGATGGCCGAATTATGGACTGCCTGAGTAGTACTTCTTATAGATTGGCACCGACTTCTAGAAAGCAGATAGGCAAGAACATGCTGCGCAACTCGCGTCTCCAAACTTAAGATTGGTTCGTCCTATGTACAATGTATCACATCAGCATTTAAACTTGTAAACAAGTAATTTTTTCTGAAAATAGGACAACCTATCTTTACTAAAAGACGGAAGCACAGATGTTTAAAAATCTATGCGCAACTTAACAGCATTATAAAAAAGACGAAAATACAGGCTGAAATTCTGTCAGATAATAACTGACATTTCCTGCCGAGCCAAGGTAACTTTAAATAAATTGGGCAACGGCTAGGTCCAAACACCACTGGTTCCTCAAAACGCATGATTTTGTTGTCAATAACACGTCTGATAATGTTGATGGGATATCCATTATTTTCAAAAATATTCCGAATTGTAATGAGTTCAACATTCAACAGTTCGGCTGGGGGGGGGGAACAAATCGTCATAGCGCGATGAAGCAGTGTCGCAATCAAACCATTTCTTACGGGACTTGGGAACAAACGAATTCCAACTCGTATATAAGCCGGTAAATATGGGTTTACGAAAAACCCTATTAACGAAAACCCCGTCCTTACGTTGAACAAGAAAAACCAAAGAGGATAGTGCTCTATCCTTATCAACCTCCATCGTAAACTTAAGGGAGGGATGAAGAGAATTAAGTTGCGCCAGGAAATTTGTAGCATCTCTGTCGGAATGAAAGATTGAAAAAGTATCACCCACGTATCTCATATAAACACAAGGTTTTTGGAATATGAAACAAAATTCGCTCATAATAGCCCACGAAAATATTGGCTAAAACAGGACCGAAAGGGTTACACATAGCAACCGCATCTGCCTGGACATACCTTATCTCATTGAAACTAATCTCCACACCCTCTATAGCAAGACGCATACATTCCAAGAACAGTTCATCAGAAATACTGGCCGGGCCCAAATTAAACCTATAAAGCATGTAGGTACAAATGCCAATAGTCTCATGAATATCTATCTATCTATCTATCTATCTATACATACATATATATATAAGCAAGTGTAAATGGATATAAATCCGACAGAATGAAGAAATTTTGAAAAAACAAACAAAAAAATCCTTAAATGTAGTTAAATGAAAGAAAAATGTCGAAAATACGTTTCGGTTTTATTGTATTTTATTGACAATTTTGATGAATATTGTCTTGAAAAGGTTTAATAAACGAAACGTCAGATTCGATTTTCTTTCATTTATTTACATTTAAGGATTTTTGTTTTTTTTTTCAAAATTTCTTTTCATCATATATATATATATATATATATATATATATATATATATTCAGCCTGTGCACCACATGGTCCTTTATTATCACTAGCTATAAGAACGTGAGTGTTTGTACTTTTGTGGAACAAGTGTGTATGAGACATGTGTGTGTATGCGTATTTGTGCAAGAGTTCAGACAACAGAGTACCAAGGAAGTAAACGGCAGCAGCATTCTATATCTACATTCCAATATATCTGGAAGTACGTAGATAAATCGAAAGTGAAATACATTTCCTTTTTTATTGACTTAAATAGCACCGCCTAACAGGCGATTTTTTAACCCACACACATTACATTTGGGATTAGCATTAGTATTCTGTTGCATTGAATTTTCAACACTACTGCTTGTCTTTTGACAAAGTGTTTTCATTTAAAGATCTATTTTACAATTAAAATTTCCTTAATACATTTTTTAAAAAATTTAATCCGAATTATCTCTGCGTGTATCAGCATTTGTTATGTGTTCACATTTACTCTGGCGCAACCTACTAACATACCAACTTATACTATATATACTCATTTTCATGAATGCTCAAAGGTATAATTTGAGTCAATGATTTCCTACGATATCTCGAAATTTTGACAGATATAAGATGCTGTGACGGTAAAAGAACTAATCAATAAGTATAATACTTTTCACTTTACCAGAATCAATAATCGTTGAATGAGAATTTGAGTTGGAAAGATTTCATTCACTTTCAATGCAAGTCTATTTATTTTCCACTATAGTTAAAATTGTTGTAAATTGGCAAGTTTTTCATTAAAAAAATCTCAAAGTGTCCTGAAGTCGAATTCAAACTCTAAAGTAAAAAACGAATAAATATATAAATATAATCACTGGAAATACGTTTTCTATGTAAATTGATTTAGCATTAATGATTTTTATGAGTACTGTTGATCACACAAGGATCAAGGGCCAGTCAAGCTAGAATGTTCATGAATAAATGTACTGTAAGAGCGTACAAATTGGAATTAATAAATGTATTTTATGACGGGCAGATACCATTTGACTCTAGACACGTATATGTTAAGATTGTGTTCACCGGTAAAACAGCCTCCTTGAAGTTTGTTCTGCGGAGTAAGTTGTCTGTGTGGAACATACTCGTTACTAATGGAAGACAAATGAAATGTGTATGAGTCGAGCCTGTGTACGTAGCATGGTGAATTCTAACTGTGAAGATCTGAAATGTTCGAATTCATGAATGTAGTTCATCTAAACATTTGGCATGGCTATATCGAAGAGAAGCGGTATGTCAGTTTAGTCTCGCCTATGTGTCTCATGGTTGAAAAACCATAAAGCAAAAGTCTGTGTCAAGAAGGCTTGACATTGATGATCGTCAGCCCAGATATTCTCCATTGTGCGTTTGAGATCACTCTTATAGAGCATGGCAGAAGGAATCAGTTACTTTCTAGGGCGGTACATGGAACCCACCATTTCTCCAACGTCTTTACCGATGTGTACATACGAATTCCATTTGAGGTCGGGGGTGTTCTTCGTTTGGACTGGACAAAAAAAAACTTGGTTTTGAGTGCATTAAATAAAGCAACCCGTTCTTTCTCTCATTGTCACCTAGATTTATTGATCTGAACCCATAAACTGTGGTGTCGGCCGCATATATATTTACACGTGTTGTGAGAATGTTCTTAGATATTTATTAGATAGGAGAAAAAGAGCAAGGCAGAGGTGAAATACTGGGGTGGATGACTGCATCGAAAACTAAAGATTTTCCTATATTAAGAATATCTTGAAAGTGAAACCAAATTCTGCTACTAAGAATCATATAAAAAAGAAAGGAAGGAGTACTGAAGAAAATCAGCCTATTTCACCAATACGGGTAAAGGGTCTCTAGAAAATAAACTTAATTATCTAAGTAAGGAGTTGTAACCTGAAAAAGGTTACTGAATAACCAAAACGGAGGTTGGAAATGAAATGATAATCTTTATAACATCAACAAAATTCAATACTCGTCAGCACCTTGACAGGTTAACCACTGCTAGTGGTGAACTACTTATACAATATATTACCCTCACTTACAATTGTGACCAACGTATTTATGAGGATTGGAACATAGCCATTAGCGTTCATGGTTACAGTATATACAATAAGGATCGCATGAAACAGAATATAGGTTATTTATTTCAATATTATGTACCGGATGTAACAGGAAGATTGATTAACACTTAAACTGTTGCATCTTATAAATGATTAAATATATCTTACAGAAATTATCTGACGATTTTATAACACTATTCTACTCTAGCTTGAGCAATAAGAATGTATAAGTACACTCCAAGATTAAGAGAAGAGCCGTGATGAAATCGATCATAAACGAAAATGACATGTTCATCATTAAATAGCCATAGCTAAGCATCGGAAGCTCACGAAGGATTGAAATTAATTTATATATATATATATATATATATATATATATATATATATATATATATATTATTCCATGTCCATTTTCCAACTTATTCAAGATTATCTTCGCCCTCTCATAACTTCAAAATTTCTGTCTTGGAGTAACAATATGACGCACAGTCTTTCTCACTGCTTTTTCGACTGTTATAGCTGAAAATCCTCTCTCATGTGCCAAGCGTCTTATGGATTGTGTTGGATATTTTCAAATTGATCTCTTTACCTGTAATGATGATTCATCTTCCTGCTGTGACCTACTGATCTGGTTTTCCTCGATAATGTTCCCTCTTTTTTTTAAAAGCATTCACCGTTCTCCTGATGGTTGTTAAATAGACTTTGAAGATGGAAGCGAGAGTATGAATATTACTAACGTTACTGAAGGCCTGAATGATATTTTTTCTTGTCACCATTGCTCAGTTTGGAAGGCAGTGTTCCTGTTCTCCTTACAGATGAATAACTCAAAGTATTCTTCAGCAATTCTTACAACAAATGGTGCCAAGATGGCTGAACGTTTTAACGTAGAAAAAGAAACTCAATTCCTTACGTGTTTTTCGATATTAAACATTTTTTTGGGGATGGACAATTTTGTTGTTACAAGATTTGGACAATTATGCTGTTACGCCCGGTATATATTGAAACAGGAATTTTAATATCCTCCTTATGTATCTTTTGGAATAAAATCATAATATCCTCACTAATGTCAGTGGTAACAGTAATATTAGCTGTTGCTTTATGAGGACGCATTTGGCATTCATATACCGAACAATCTGTATGGTTGCCATTTGAAGTTTATAGCATCTTTCATTATTTTCCAATTATAGTCGCTATTATTACTATTTCAAGTATTGATGGCGGATATTCTCCTAAAAATTTATTTGAAGTTGTATGAGGAACATTAACAACCTGAGGATGTCAATTTTTTCATATCGTTTAAAGTTTTCACGTGATATTTTTTTCTGTTATCTAGTACGATTCTTTGTGTGTGATTCTGGTCACGATGTTCAAAGAAGTATACTCTCTGATAAAAAGCCATTTTGAACATTGATCTCAGCAAGTGGTTGTAAAAAGTAGACAGTTTAGATATTTTTAACAGATTCGGTGTCATGCATGACATCCATGGGAAAATCCTGCCTTATCTAATTTGTTTAAGAACATGACGCGAGATTTTACGTTAATGTTTCAGTTTTGTAGCAACTTGTGGTTTTGGGAGAATCTACTTCTAGCGGAGCGTATTCTATGTTCAATATACTTATCTACTATGCTAGATCTGTTACATAGGATACATTCACCGATGATTTGAAATGTTTGTTATTTTTTAGACATTGATTTTTTATGATATATTAAATGTAGGGGACACCCCTTCTTTCGTCCCTATTCCGGTTTTGAAAAATATAGATGAATCTACATTTCTTAGAACACTTGGTATTTTCTGTTCAAAATAATTTTAATGCCAAATATTAATAGCCATGCCAACAAAATACCCCCCCGTCATCATCAGGACATTGGCTTAGAATGGGGAAAACTATTGATGTCTTCTATTTGTTGATTCTTTTCAGATGTGGGTTGGAATGCTTAAAGGATCAGGGTCCATCTCTTCCCACTTGTACCTTTATAAGCGCATTGCATATTCTAGAGAAAAAGATTAAATGTGCTAAGGCTTTCTCTTCGTCCATGTCGTATTGTTGAAGTTGTGTGTAATGTTTCCATATTAGTGAACACGCAAGTTATATAAGAATGTGTGCACCAATAGTCGCTTGAATGTGGAAACTATTTACATTGCTAAGAAAAACGTGAAATGCGATGCTAATTTTGAAAAAAAGGTCGGGAAAAGATGCAATTCTTCTAAGAATATCTTGACGCAGAAAATATATTCGACTGATCTATAATGAAAATATAGCAGTTATTCTTTCAACGAATCCTATCGCAAAGCCGATATTTTGTACGGCTTGTCAGATGAAAATATTTAAAGATATGAGTCGTATTATTTTGAACATTATCATAGGGGTTCAAGGTAAAAATAATTTACTGTTAAACCCTTGAAACTCCAGCTAAATACTCCCTACCGGCGCCACCGAATCTTGTCTTTCATGGAATGCCAAGAGAGCAATTTTCGTGAAGTGCGAACATTTTACCTATATTGATGTTCTTTTATTTCCCTTGACATCATTGTTGAAATACTTTTGGCCGTTTCGACTTTAGAATCACCCGTGAATCACTGGAAACACGTTTTCGTGAGAAAGAATAATCACTTTCCACGGGTTTCTCCCAGCGGAATCCGTGGAGCGAAAATAGAAAAAAAAACAAAAAAAACAAGAGAATTGGAATGGCAGGGATCCAATTTCGGCACAATGGAACTTATTATAAGCCTAAAAGATGTTTCAGTTCGACTCTAAAGAGGAAAATGTAAGAAAATCATTTTATCTAGCTACAACTTGATGGATAATTCGCAGTTCCCTTTTAAAAATTTTCAATACAGTCTGTTGTTCAGCCAAATGTTCGCATTAACCGGACGATCGTTTCTAATTCTTTGTTTATAATACTTTATTTCTTCTTTCGAGCATTCAGCTATTATCAGTTAATATTTTTTGTAATCAGTTATTATGTTCTCAGAGAGAGTAATAATAGCTTAGAATGATATACTTAAATGGTACAACACAAGAATCTGATTGGGCTTCTAGGAAAACATTTTTGCAATCATTTCACTTGAAGCAAGAAAATAAAGCCACGAAGATGTAAGGGGTTACTGATTTAGAAAGACTGAGAAAAAAAAAAGGAAAACATTTAAAAATCAGGAAATAAGAAGACAGAAGATAAATTGTAGGGATATTATTATTATTATTATTATTATTATTATTATTATAAATAAATAAATAAAATAATATTAATAATGAAAATAATAAATAAAATAACCCAATAATATTTAAACTTTGTTTAAAATAAATTAATAAAAATTATAAAATCACTCCCAGCATTCAAAAAAAACCCAACCAAACAAACAAACACTGTATTTGCCTGAAGTACGAACATCCGGCCATAAGACTTTAGATACAATAGATCTTTGTCAAGCACCATTAAGAAGACAACACGTGTGTAACTTTTCTCTGCGATATAACTTGTAATAGTACTGAGTAAATTTCTCCCTTTTATAACTTGTTCCATAACAGTATTGTAACGTAAAAATACGCACAGCTATGTACAGAAATATATAAAAATTCTGTATGAAATTTTCATAAAATTTACCATTCTTTCTCTCTATTGTGACATTTATTTTCCTGTTTTTATCTTCGTGAAAACAAGTCTGAAGTTCCCACTAATATGGCGTAAGTGAATACCCTACAAACTATTGACAATGCATTTATATTTTATGATATCAAATTTGACTGTAAAAGCAAGAGACAGGAACAGCGGTATACAAGCGAGAATTTCTAGAGAAAAAATACTGCTAGGATAGAAATTAACCATAAAATGATTGGACCTAACTCCCAATCTAGTACTGCGCTTAATTTTGTAAAGTCGATATACTAAACAGCAAAGCTCACCAGAAAAATTACCAATAATTATTGTTTGTTCGGATGTTAGAATAATTCAGAATATATACTGGAAGATCGTTTGAGTTGAGTAAATACATAAAATTAGAAACGGATGAAAGGCAAGTGTCTTTTCGACAGATTTCTCACAATTTATACTGAGGCTATCCTAAAAGGGCTGGAGTTCATACAAGGATTTATTTTCGGTTGGCACAATCTTAATGATACACGATACACAGAATGTTGGTGGAAGAGACTGCATGAAAAATACAGGAACTATTAGAAAATGTAGTAAAAAAGCGGGGGAAATGGACTAACTTGTCAGTAAAAGAAACAGCTCCAGATGGATGATAAAAAATAGAAAATATCAACATCAAATAAATGCAGAATTTTATAGAGTTTTAACAGATATTGGGAAATGGGACACGGAAATCAGAAGGCATAATAGAATAAGACAAGATGCATTACGAAATCTAGCAATCAGATACTGGGCTCTATTCCAGTTTTCACAATATATGAATTTAATTACAGTGTTATAGCCCCCACTGTCCCAATGATAACTGGTAAAAAAGTTGTCTGAACACCCGACCGTATGTTAACTTCAATCCAAATGTCGGAGTATTTCTTAAACTTGACATCGATATTATTATTACCAGTAACAGCAATATCGATAAGGATGCGTATGATTTTGGTCAACGACGGTGATATATGTTTTGGAGGTTTCAAGTAAGCGGTCTGTGTGGATTTTGAAATCCCACATGATGTTGCGTCGGTTGTTCTTGGGTCACTTCTCGGATTAATAGCGATACGATTTCTCCTTGACTTTAAGTTCATATTTCCTAGAGAGACACAAATGCAAATGAGAGGCCACTGCGTATAGTAGTTGTGCTTGTACTCTTTTTAGTGCAAGCATGCTACCAACGCTAAAGATGTGGGTGACATTTTCCAATTCCTTGCTACACAGCTTGCACTTCTGGTGTCCAGTGGGTGGTAGATATTCTTCCGAATATTATTATTATTATTCTGGTTCTCATTGTTATTATTTAATGAAAATGGAATATAGATTTACGAAATCTAATATATCCAATATGACAGCCATCCAAACAAATGTGTCACAGCCAAACGAGCATGATGCTGTGACAGTGGGGCGAAGTTACCAGTAGATTCAGATCGGGTAAGTTCAACGGTCTCCGATTGAAGGTGTTCCCGATTACGTAGATGTAAGTCCTAATTGACGTCTGTTGCCACATCTTTGGATCAAAACTCTCAACACAAATTTATGGTGCCCCTTAGTTAATTCCTTTGATGAACTTTGATAAAAATGCCACTTCTGCGAGAGAGCAGGATCAACTAGACTGACAACTTATTAGTACTAGTAGTAATAGTAGTAGTTGTAGTATATTCTCAGATAAGATATTAATATTAATTCATAACTACCGGTCCTCTAATCGGAAAATTGCAGGGTTTGAGACGCATGGAACCACAACTTAATTGCCGCTTTTCCCAGGTCCACATTGAGCTGGGATGGTAGCACCTGTTATGACCCCAGCTATGAGCAAGTATTAACTTCCATACAAAAGTCGTTAGTAGATTTTTATAACAAAATGAGCAACAATAAGTTTTTATATGAAAATGACAAGCAATGCCACACTAGGTAAAATATAAAAATACATTTTTATAGTAAAATTACCAACAATACATTTTATTAGCAACAAACTATATATCTAAAGAAATACGTTTGCCTTGAAATTATAAAATGATGTACAGTCGAAAGCATAAAATCACGTAAAAGAATATAGATTTCGGCCTTAAATTAGCCATAAAAATCTTGAAATGTCGCTAAACAAAATCCGCCAAGCAACCAATCAATAAAAATCGCATATCAAACAAAAGACTTTGGTATAATGAAATATTCCACTAACTGTAAATCTTCGTCTCTTTTATGATTATTCCTGTTCTTTTACACATGTCTCCTTTCTGCAATTGTTCCAATGGATAATCAATACCAATTCTTTTTAACAATGGCTCACATCTGTGTTCTTATCAAAAACCGCTACGCGTGTCACCGTATTTATCACCGCTGATGACTCTATTCGTTTTGCTTTATCTTCATATCAAAAGGACACGATAAACCTATGATTAACACTTCATTTTCTCAGTTTATTTTCCACCAATATATCCAATTGGTTGTGCGCCAATTTCGTATCTGTTTGTATTGAGAAAACTCACATTTATAAATCTACCATTCCTTTTCTTGCAGAAACCACTTCGCATACAACATCCCATAAATAATTTTGGTTACTTCTTCTCCTTCGTCGTCGTTGTCGTAGGTTTCTTCTTCTTCTTTTTCTTCTTCTTTTCTTCTTCTTCTTCTTCTTCTTCTTCTTCTTCTTCTTCTTCTTCTTCTTTTCTTCTTCTTCTTCTTCTTCTTCTTCTTCTACTTCTTCTTCTTTTCTTCTTCTTCTTCTTATTATTATTATTTAGTTAGTTATTTGTTACTATTATTATCATTATATTATTATTCCAGCATTCCAATCTGTATGGTATATGTGCTTATGCAGGGGAATTGATTGACACTAAATTCAATAATTTCTATCATTTTTATCATACTCTCACTAAATTTTAGAAATGTTTATTTTTCTTACTTTCTAGTAATTTATCAAGGCCATCGTATGTTTCCGGTTTTCCATTTTATACTTTATATGTTCGTGTTGTACAGTGACAGACGCAATTTTGCAGGACTTCTAGTCATAATACACGATTAATATCGCCAACCACTCAGAATGAATTTGAAGTTCGGTTTGGAACTGTAAGTCGCATTGTCTATTAAATTTGCTATTTTTATTTTGGCTCTTGTTACCGGCTGTTACAATGTTTATTGGCTCAATGCCTATAGTATGACTGTACCTACCCTGTCGTCTATGTATTCATTTGCTTGTTCAAAGACCATGCTCCAATTTTTAATATATGCCTCTATCTACACTGTCGTGTTTATATACGTATACTTTCTGTTACAGGATTCTACATACAATACGTAGTGTATGACAGTACCTATTCTATCATGTTTGTCCCCGTATTACTTTGCTTGTAACAAATAGAATTCTTAGTGACTGTCTGTACATATTCTGTCGTGTTTACATATGTATTCCTATTTGTAGAAGTCCTTTACACAATGCTTAGTGTTTGACTGTACCTACTCTGTCGTATTTATTTTTGTATTCATTTGCTTGTTACAAATTACTTTGTACGATTCCTTATGTATGCTTATATGTCTTCTATCGTGTTTGCGTGTCTATTCCTTGACACCTATGTTTCAGCTTTTTACTTATCATGTTAACCATTTCATATTTATTCTCAACCAGAACGACATTCATTTTCCTTTATTATTTCTCTTCTTATATCTAACATCTGCACTAGAGCGAACATTTAATTATCTATAGCTTATTAAAAGACAATGCAAAGTTTGCAGTAGGAAACGTGAGGTACATATTAGTAGCGATTGATAACCTACCGAAACTAAGCAAAATATTATCAGATAAGAAAATGTTCTTGGAAACAACTCTATGAGTGCTGAACTGCTACACAATATTTAATTAACTATATAACAGTGAATTCTAGAATTTATCTTCATATATGAAGAAACGATTTGGGCATCTCGAGGTGGAGTAATGGTTAGCAAGCTTGTCTCGCTAGAACAATTAAAACTGAGTAGTGATTTCGATCCTCACTGGGTGCCCCATACTTTCGGCCACATCTGAGCTACGCTTGGAAAATCACGATAATCTTTCAAAGTTAGCTTACTTTCTTGGGCACCTCGACGTGGTGTAATGGTGTTGCTCGATCAGTTACGACTGAGGAGTGAGTTCGATCCTCACTGGGTGCCCCATACTTTCGATATTGTGCCACATCTAAGCCGAGCTTAGAAAATAGCTATGAAGAAACGATTTGAAGCATTAGTAATACCGTGGAATACATGAGTATACCATGCAAAAGATCTCGAAAATAAGAATTTATATCGAAAATCATATTTAGAAAGTAAAAAGGCTGAAATATCTGTGACACACCGGAAAAACAGTAATTTAAAATGTTTGTGTGTAAATCCAGTTAGAGCGAAATTTGTTTGGTGGGGGGGGGGATTCTTATTTTTTGGCATTGAATTTGTTTTTCACATATTTTCTCCTAACCATGCATATAACATTTAGAAAGACCTTTTACTCCCTTTAATCTCTACCAGGAATTAATATCTGCTTTCTCTTTTTTGTGTCAATTTAATATGCTTGTGGAATCATTCCTTTAATATTTTTTAGAAAAGGGTAGATAATCCATAGAAAGAAATCAGTTAATCAAATATTTTTTTCTAGTATAATTCATAGCCCTTGAAGCAAAAACCTCCTCCTCCTTTTCCGTTATAGTCCATTGATATTTTTTCTAAGGTAGGTTGTCTTGAGTATGATCTAGCTTACATGCCCATGCATCGCGGTATATAAGTTTTAGCCAACAGCCAAACGTTCCTATGCACTTAAATATTGATACGACCAACAACTTCCTCCGTTTCATGAAAAGTTATTAATAATTATTCTTCTTCTGGTAAGATGTTCCTATATGTATGGGTTAATACCTTTATTACTTGATTATTTTACACTTAAAATCTCATATTATGATGATGTCGCATATTTAGATAGTCAATGGAAATTCTTTTCTTTAGGCATCGTGTTAACACGATTCTTCACAATTCAATAATTCTTCGGAGAATATTCGAATAGTAAATGATGACATTTTTCTTACTCTTTTCAGTCTTGGTATCAAATTCCAATTTTCCATAAGCGCTTTTTCAGTTTTCTAGGTGTTGTTTAAGCACACCTATTACTACAGAAGTTATTTCTACATTCATGTTCTATAGATCAGCTCCTTTTTCAGAACCTGATATTTTAAAAACTTTCGGTTCTTTGGGGTCGAACCTTTTATCATCTAGAACAACAATGCCGATTTGATACTTAATATTCTTCTTATCTATAACGGTAAGGTCTGATCTTTGTGCTTCAATAACATGATCATTGAAATGAGATCTCCAATATATATATATATGGTGACGTACATCTTATCACTCCTTCTGGTTGATGTTCTTACTACATCTCTTTTACACTGACGCCATACATACGGCATAATTCTGAATGGATTTTCTTATCAATATAATCAAGTCGACGCTTCAACTCTCAATGTACCAATATGATTCATTTAGCGAGGATATGGTTAACTGCCCCATCACCTAGTCCACACCGGCGACATTTACTTTCTTCATGTGAACTCGCTAACCTTGTATTAATTATATTCATTCTTATGGCCTTCTCTTATGCTCCAAATATGACTGACTGTTTCTCTCGTTAGATAATCATCTTTTACCCAAAATTAGCTCTCAGGTTTAGCGATTATCATTGTCTGCTGAAGAAAAAAAAACTGACAAAGAATATTTTTTGATATTTGAATTTCTGGAAGAATGAGTTATCATTATTTACACATTTTATATTCAGACATTTCTTCTTGTCTTTTTTTCTTTGTTTTCGTATCACAACGTTTCGACCTTTGTGCACTTCTGCCTTCCTCAGATGTATATCTACCTGTGTAATCTTCAGGTAATTCCCAACTGAACCCTTTAGTTAATCTACGGTGGTAGACAGTTCTCCTGCTGTTGATCATGTCTGGGTTTATCGTCACATTCGTATTTTTAGTTCTGTTCAAATATTGCTCGCCCGTTTCCATCGAGTGCAAGTACATACTTATCATCTCAGGGTTTGAACTCACAATTACTACGTCAATAAATTCAAAAACCAACACAAGTGAGATTCACAACTTAATCGACCTTTAGCAGATGTGGGTCGACATCAATTGTTGGATCTATATATAAGCTACTGGTTTAATTATAGTCAGGGAATTTAATTTGCTTTTCTCTTGATTCATTATTTATATGTATAATTTGATCAATTTATATATTTCTTTTATTTTTAATTTCTCTGGTTCTACATTGTGTTATATAAATAGAATTTTATTTGATGTAAGTGTTGGCATTTACTAGCATAGGTTGACACATGCCCTTTATTGTATAAGAAATAGTAGTAAATATGCTGCGAAAAGTTACACAATATTGTAATTTATTAAATATTACTAATCAAGATAGATTATAATTCAATATAGGTTTGAATACAGAAACATTTAACCTCCTTCATTCGAAACAACAAATCAAATATAAACAAAGGAAAGGAAGATAAATCATGAGAAATGTCAATCAATGAAAAAACTTGAATGTAAAATCAGGGACATGCAAATTAACCAAAAAAAAAAAAGAAAACACATAACGAAAATATCTACTACAATAAGTATGGGATGTTTGTGTTTCTAAAACAAATGATGATGCCTCATAATCAGATGAGTTTCTTCAAAAATATGCCGTTCGAAATAAAAAAAAAGTTAGAAAAACGACAGACATTTAAAAAAAATAAAAGGCGACGGAAAACTATCTGAATGAAACAATCGATTTCACAAAAAGAAAATAACGAACGTAAAGTAAAAGAAAGAAATTAAATGTTAGAAAAAATTTGAAATTGGAAAAATGGAAATGTAAGGAATGTCAATGAAACAAAACAAAAAGCGTAAAAAAAATAAGCAAAAACAAAAAGAAAACAGCAAAGTAAAGGTAGAAAAACCGAAAATTGAAAATTTGCCCTTCTGCTAAATTCACTATAAAAATTAATGTCAAATTTCAGAACGTTTCTCGCTTTCCACCTAATCGTTTTTAAATTAGATTCAAGTGTGGCTTGAAGGCAGTATTCATATTCCATTCAATCACGGTTTGGAGAAGGAAAGAAAGTTTGTATTTTTAGCAGATTTTTTTATTTCTGTACAAGGCAACATGACTATTTGGAATCTCCCAAATGCTTATCGAAATCAATGTAGATTTAGGTACATTAGTTCTATACACTGTATGCGCACTGGTGTACGCATGCATACTAATCAACATAGTTACTCACAATCTCGGCAAAAACAAATCTGGTTTTATATAATTTTAATCATGAAATATTTACGCACATAACGAAATACGTACACACACACACACACACACACATATATATATATATATATATATATATATATATATATATATATATATATATATATATATATATATATATATATATATATATATATATATATATATATATATATATATATGCATATAACCAAAACATATATTATAAGGAAAAAATATTTGAAATATAAAATTACCGGTGTCTCTCGAAGTCCTAAAGGACAAACGCGTCACACGAAAACTTTTTCCAAGTTATCTTACTTCTTTCAACGAACACACACACACACACACACACATATATATATATATATATATATTAGTAGATTCTTTTTATTTCTGTAAAATTGTACGCATGAAAACTATACATTTACTTAACTTATCCACAATGATACACACAATCGAGAGAAAAACAAAACTGACAAAACTGTATTCATATACTGCTGATCATGAAATATTTATGCATGCAGCTACGTTTCTAAATATCAGATCTTTACATAGGTTCTGTTCTAAATATTATAACTTAATAGAATTTCTTTTTACAGAATGATTTGACTGAATTAATTACTCAAATTAGCTTCTCGAAGCTGGAAATGTCGAATAAGCATTTCAGGCACATATGGCTTTATGATTTAAAAAAATGGAACTCTCTAGCCGAAGCGACTTGAAATATTCACTCATATGATAGAGAAAAATACCTGTATGAAAGAAGATGGTTTGCCAAATTCAGAAGTGGAAATATCAGCCTTGAAGATGAAGACCGTACAGGCCGTCCAGTTGAGTTTAATGATGACCCCCTTTGTGGCATTACTTGATGAAAATCTGGCAGCATCAATTGAAGAATTTTCAATGAAGCCTTGTTCAAACCATACAACTATTCATAGTCATATTCAACAAAATGAAATGGTTCCTAAACTTGAAAAATGGGTGCCTCATGAATTGTTCGAATTTAACCGCAAATCGTGAGCTGACATCTGCTCTTCATTCTCGTGAAATCATCTAACCCTTTTTGAATAGAATTGTGAATGGTGATGAAAAATGGATTTTTTTTATCAAAATGTTAAACATCGTAGACAGAATCTTGGAATGGGGAAAAGGCCCAAACACAATGCCGAATACAATTTGGTGACATTGCAAAGGAATCATTCACACTGAGTTGCTACTAAGTAATGCAAAAATCAATACTCAAGTCTACTGTCAGCAATTAGAGCGTTTAAACGAAGCTTTGACGAAAAAAGACTTGTTTTAGTGAGTCGAAAATGAGTGTTGTTTCGTCAGGACAATACCTGGATCCACATTGCAAATTTCACATCCCAGGAGATTGAAAAATGTGGTTGGGAAAGTATTCCTTATCCACCTTATTCTCCGGGTCCTGGGCAAAACGATAAACTACATCCGTGTCCTGGGTAAGACGATAATCTACATCCGCGTCCTGGGTAAGATGATAAAGTACATCTGTCTCCTGGCTAAGACGAAAACTGTATCTGCCTCCTGGGTAAGACGATAAACAACATCCGCATCCTGGGTAAGACGATAAATTACATCTGTGCCCTGAGTAAGACGATAAATTACATCCGCCTCCCGCGCAAGACGATAAACTACATCCGCGTCCTGGGTAAGACGATAAACTACATCCATCTGATCAGGAGGTTTTGAGGAAGGTGGAATCATGTCTTAAATGCTGCTATTCCAAGGTCCATTCTGACCCGTGGTGATAGCGCCTGTTCCCAGTTATGAGCAAATAGTTAACCCACAAACTGTAGGTAGGAGGAGCGTCCTGGCATCTGAAGTTAATACTTGAAAGCTGTCTTCTTGAAAAGCTGTCTTCTTAACCGTCCTGGGTATGGAGATAAACTACATCCGCATTCTGGGTAAGAATATAAACTACGTTCAACATCAAGGCCTCTGATCAGGAGGTTTTGAGGAGCGTGGAACCACCTCTTAATTGCTGATGTTCCCAGGTTCACTTTGACCCGGGTTGGTCGAAATGTGTTATCGTCCCAGATATAAGCAAATACTTAACACCCAACTTTATGTAAAAATAGCTTTTAATACTAGAAATACATTATTAAAAAAAATATTACTACCAATAATTTTTGAAGGAAAATTATTATCAGCAATACTTTAAAAAAATTCCAGTAATGCAAACAGCTATACATTCTTAAGAATTTGGATTGTACTCAAAATATGAGTATATGGTTCAAATATATATGTATAAATACACACCTTTTTTCCGAACTATCGCTATGAATCTATTTAAAAATGACCTACTGAGGTAGATATGCCAAAAAAGGAAACAACCAAAAACAAACCAAACACATTATTCTCCCGACCTTACACCTTCAGACTATGATTTGTTCTGTAGTTTCCTGAATCATTTAAATCACTCGTTCATTATTATTCAAATTCCGGATAGAATTCATGGGATTACCTGAAAGAAAGAATATATGCCACAGCAATTATATGACGTATAATATATATATATATATATATATATATATATATATATATATATATATATATATATATATATTACTTCAAAATTTATTTTAGTTGATAGTCGTGTTAGAAATAACCGCCTTTTATTTTCAACGTTGTGTATTACAGCTATCTAGAAATGTCAATAAAGAAATATAAACACTTTATTGAAAAAGAAAAACGGGGCGACTATTTCAAATACGGGTATCCGCTAAAATCTACCGTTTGAAGTATTAAAAATGTTGGATCAAAAAATAATCCATTTATTTATTTGTTTACAATTATGCGAAATTGTGCAGATATGAAAAAATCTGAACGAGCAAATATGTTTTACTTAAAAGGGAAACAGAAAATTTTTCAGTTTTTCGCACTCTGTGGTCAAGTGATATCGTGCTGGATATTTCATCCCGGAATCCACAACAGTCTTCAAAACTGTGTTTCATCTGTGAGTAGGTTGTTAAGCATTTTCTGACATATATATGGATGCATATTGCATAACACATCAGTATTCTATTATTTGTTTCTAACGAAATATCTTCGTTTCTTAATACTTTGCTTAAGTATATATGAAAGCATCTTTTGCAATGTGAATGCGTTTTCAAATTTTATTGACGGACATTCTTTCCTCTGTTAAGACAGTTGCCATATATTGCAGTTGTCCAATGCATGTGCAATTTGTAATTTGCATTTTGATCGCGAATTTTAAGATCTTCAAAAATGTACATTTTATAAAAATAGCCATCTCCTGTCTTCTTGAAGCGTATTCTTCTATTGTCCTATCTGTTTCCTCTACTTACTTAAAACCCTGAATCTTAGTGACTTCATTCCCTTTCTTTTAGTTAAATTATAAAATGTGTTTGAAGATGAAATTATTTCCGGGTCATTCATCATTTTCTATGCAAGAACAAATTTATATCTGTGAAAACATTAAATTTTAAATCTCGAAAATAAAAGTTTTTGCATATATGTGTGTATGTTTATTTAATATGGTTTAGTAGAAAGGATTATATTATTAATGTAAAGTTCTCATGTAAAGGGGAAGGGTTTGTCAACGTATTTTTTTATTCAAGTTTTTTTCCATTAATATGAATATATCACCTTTATCATGAACATTCATCACGTTTGATAAGACATTTAATGATTTTGGTTTCTACGTGATCTGTGTAAAAATGTCCAGAAAATGCATAATGATAGGATCAGGAACATACAGGAAACGTCTATAAATCTAAGAATGAAATAAGCGCTAGAAAAGGAAAAATTCTAGCAATTATTTTTCTCATCTATAAACCAGTCACTGATGAAGCTTTAATGAAAGCGAAACATTTTCTATTTATAAGAGTTGCCTAATAGATCTTTATTCTATCCTTCTGTCTGATTCCAATCCATATTTGTTCTATAATTGATTCTAGTTCATATATGCATGTATGTTAATGATACTTGTTATATCAGCCGTTTCCCTACAGTGAAAATTATGGCATTCAATGACCCAAAAGCCAGTAATCCTTTCTGCTCAAACTAATAAAATATTTCTCTTAAAATATTTTTTTTCAGAAAAACGGCTTTTTCAGTATTGATGGGGGCAAGGTTCCTTGCTAAGCTTAAATTTGAATAGTGGAGAATGTTAGTATCTTGATTATGTCATTAATTTTCTCTTCGAGTGCTACCATTTATTTGTTACTACTGTTGAAAGTTTTCGAGGGAAGCGCTTTCTGTTATTTGGCATAGTTCTTTGTTCGTGATTCTGTAGCGCCAATCCACAATATTCACAGAAGGATGGTCTTTGCCAATCCCGACATTATTCACTCGTTCAAACTCATTTGTTAACCACTGCCCTTAGAAAGCAGCTAATAATTTAAATATTTCTGAACAGGTTTGGGGCCATTCATGATATACACATGAATGTTACGATCTGATAAGTCTATTTACGAATAAGGATATCCCTCGAGGTTTGAAATTTATTCTGATTGGTGTCCTTAATAGACAGGTAAGATGCTTTACATCGCTACAGTTTCTTCTTAGAACGATGCTGTCAATGGATTCGGAATTGGAAGGCATTTTCTAATGGTTCAGAAGAGGAAGTTTCTATTTATATGGTCATATGATGTGAGATCGACATAGAAGTTACATAGTTTACACTTAGAGCGTTTAACAATTTCTTGGAGCTGTTTGATTATATATATTCATGAATCCTTTACCAGAATGAAAACCAAACTGGGTTGTGAAGAGCTGCTTTTAGTAAAACAATGAGCGCCTAGTTAATATGATGTTCATTGATACTTTTCCCATGATGGATCCAATTGAAATACTTCTGGAAGACTTCTGCTTCTATAATACATTACTGCGTGATAAACACCACATTTGTGGGATAAATTGCTGATTCAATACTTCCTTCATGAAATAGGGGAACTTGTTATTGTATTCAGTAAGAAATTAATCTCTTATCCTAAGTTCAGCCTCAATGCTGAGGGATGAATTATTATTCTCTATTGTATAAATAACTTTCTTTATTTCCTAATCAGCAGGTTCGTTAATTTTTATTTTTTGTTATTTTTTTGATTATTTATGTTTTGATGTTCGTTATTTTTTATTATATTTAATGACTAGGTGAATTGGCGTATGTTCTATATCTACAGGCATCTTAAGTTTGGCGTGGTTAGGTTTTAAATATGATTCAAAGTGTTCTTTCAGACCAAGATATTTCTTCTGTGAAGGTTTGTTTATACTATGTTATTGTGATTTTCGCTTTCCACATTTTAAAACGCCCTCTATGCTACTTGGCTTCATTAATTAATTTTCCATTTTTTTCTGAGATAATGGTTTCTGAAAGAATTAACTTAATATTTTCTTTGTTTTTTTTTCATTGTTTAGTAGTTTCCATTTCGTTTTTCCCTATTCCGTTTTTCTTTCTTGTATCATTGTTTTTCAACTCCAGGATAGCCATCAGATGGGTGTAACTTTTTTTTCTTTTTAGACGTTCTTGGTATGGTCACACGTGCTTCATATAATGCCGACATTATTTGATGCCACTATATGCATATATGTGTGTTTCTTATGTATGTATCTACACCACTGCTCCTATGATAGCGAGAAATCTTTACCCTTTGAAACAGAATTAAAGTGCAATGTTGAACTCTAGCTAAAGTTTTGTTACTCAAAAGACATATGCCGTCTTTTACACATGGTTGATTCTTCCATGCAACGCCTCAACACAAGTCCAGATAATTTATAAATCAAAGAGTATTGACACCATCTTCACAGGCACTTGGATTAGGCAGTTTGTGACAGATCTTAGATATATTTTTAATTCATTTTTTCTCAGCTTCTTAGTTATGGCTTTTCCGTAATTTTTTATTTTTAATATTGGCAGGCCGTAACAGAGGTGTTAATGAACTAATCAACAGGCAGAATTATAATACGGTTATAGATAGCAATAACAATGGGATGTTTTGATGTGAAAATATCATCTTATGTCTTACTATTCGAACCAGCGTGTGTATATAAAAAACGAAAATGAACAGGTGCTAAATATAATGTATTTGAAATTACCTGTACTTATGTTTCATAGACTACGCAAAGGTCTTAAGCAAAATACGCCATAAGGATCTGCTGGAACTGATCAGCAACCTTCATATATTCGGGAAAGATATCAGACTAATCAACAACCTATACTGGCAGCAAATCCATGCATGCTTATAGGGAAAGAATTGGGCGAATATACAAAAAAAGAAAGGGGTGTAAGGCAAGGATGCGTTTTCTCACTCGACCTGTTCAACCTATACAGCGAGGCAATTCTAAAAGAACTGGAAACCATAGAGGGATTTATCATTGGTGGCCACAATCTTAATAACATTAGATACGCAGGTGACACATTACTGATAGCAGACACGGAAAAGAAATTACAAAATCATCTACAGAAGGTAGAGACGGAGAGTATGAAGAAGAGACTAAGCATAAACTACAAGAAGGCAGTATGCATGGTCATCAGTAAAAGGATGAGACTGAAAAGCGCTTTGCCGGTCGGGAATACTAGAATCAAGCAGACACGGAAGTTTAAATATCTGGAATGCGTTTTGACAGAGGAAGATAAATGTGACACTGAGATCCGTAGACGTATTAAGATGGCCAAGGACGCATTCCAAAAGCTCGGCAGAGTATTGAGAGACAGGAGGATTTCTTTGGTAACAAAGAAAAGAATACTGAGCTGTTACGTGACATCTGTCCTTCTTTGCGGCAGCGGATGTTGAATGATTTGCTCAAAGATGAAGAAGACTCGATGCTAAGGATATCATGGGTTGAGCGTGTGAGCAACGGTGAAGTCTTAGATAAGATGCAAACAAGGCGCAGGCTTATACTTAACATCATTAAGAGGCATCTGAAGTTTCTGGGACACATAATGAGGATGGAGATTCTGAAGAATCTGATACTCACGGGTTGAATAGAGACAAGAGAAAATACCGCATTTCATACCTGGCGGGCTTGAGCAAGTGGTTGATAGAACGTGGTCTGGAGGAGGTAGCTGAGGGTAGGAACTTGTTGAAAGCTGCAACGGATGACGGGAGGTGTCGAACCATGATCTCCTACGTCCAGAATAGACATGGAACATAAAAAAGAAAGAAATAGAATTCACAAAAGATCTATGGTTAGGTAAGGAATATTAAATAATAGTGTAGCAGATTATTATTTTTTTCAAGATTGTATTTTCCTGCGACACCCTCATTTTGCACTTTGAGGTCAGATACAAGAAAACAAAGGTTGTTTTTAATTGTTTGAAACAACAGTGAGAATATTAGAGTCATTGAATGTGTTTTCAGGAAGTTAAGTTCTTACATCATACACATTACATGTTGTTATTTTCTGTCTCGGGGTACTTTCCCTCCAGTGAGGTGAGAGAGCGACCCCACACTGGGTAGTTAAAAATGTATACGTCATCGAGTTTAGTAAAATAGATAAGTTTAAAAATCACTTTTTTGAAGAAGGAAGAATGCAACTTTGTTATGGAATGGATCCCGTCAACCAAAAAAACATCCCCTGAAGAGATAGAGTATGCAACAGTCTGAATAACATGGTATATAATAATGTTTGGAAAGATTTTCAGTATATTTCTTGTTGCTTAATAGAAAGGGGAAATTCTGCCGATCTGAGTAAGGCCATATTATCTGTCAATATCTCAATTGTTGACCATTTTATTAAAACGTCGTTTATTGTACACCTTCTATTGATTTAGGTATATCAGATTACAAACAGAAAATTTTAAATTGCGGTAGAATTCAGAGAATTTCTAAATACGCATATCAAAAACGTTTCTTTTCTCGAAGTGTTTTTTTTTTCACAGTATTTTTACGTCAATTTTTAGCCAATACAATGCATAAGATCCACTCAAAGTAGAAGGTATGTGAATAGGTTTGTTTTCGTGGCGTAAGAATTATAAATTACAAGAATAGGCAGAAGAGATATCAATTAAACCTAAGGTGGATTCGAAAAAATACAAGACAGAAGATCCACTCAAGGCAGAGCGTTGGTGATTATGTTTGTTTAGATATTTAAGAATGATGAATTACAAGAATATGAAGAATAGATAACAGTTGGCTCTGATAGGTCAACATTGTAGTAGCCTGAGAAGCATCGTCTAGGGAATATCTTTCACTAAATAATTGTTCTTAGGAAGAAGCTGTTCCAATGGAAGTTCCTTCTCACCTGTAGAATACGAAAGTAAAGAGAAATATTGGACACTTTGTGCGTGGCAAAGTGGAAGGGGTTAGCGTTAACTTCTTAACTGGCGAGATAAATATTTGGTGGAAATTTTGGGAATCGTATTTAAATTTAAATCCGCTCCGTCTTCTACAATAAATAACTAAATACTATTCTTTTTCTCTTGCTTTTTTTTATCCATCTTTGTTTGAGGAGTAATGTTAATGCCGATGTCCACTGCAAGTTGACACACTTCACCGTAAATAACCGGAAGCAACATTTTGGACCAATTCCAACAAAAAGTTGAACCGTTGCCTAACTGTCTTTTGAAAATGTTTACATACTTTCACGCTGTCTGAATTTGAAAAGAAAACTTATGGCCTGATCAGCGTAAGCGATTTCAGCAAAGAAAAAAAGGAAGCAATAAATACCGTCTTCTTTTGTATGCGATGACCTTTCAGGATGTTGTGAATAATGCCTCTCCACAACATACTGTCTTTTGTTCCTCGAAGGAATTTTGATACATTACCTGCATCTTTGTCCTTTTTGTTTTAGCCATTTATCTCCCCAAATTCGTTAAGTAGGTTACCTGCTTTTCTTCTTCTGTATAACATGTCTTCAGTGAATGCTAAAGTGAATGCTAAAGTGAATGCTAAACACTTATACGACACCATTCCTCATTATGTATTCAAAAAATTTCATCTGTATCTTTCTGATTGTAATTGCCATCTGAGTTGGAAACATGATACTTAGTAATTTTGGGGTACTGATTTTATAAAATTAAATTCATTTTCCTCTTTCCCATCAAGATTTTTCGCAAACCGAAAGAGCCATTTTTAAGTTTCGATATTGTTACCATTTTTGAGGATAGATTTGAGTTAATCAAAAGCAGAACTAAGTATGTAATTTGACGTAACTATAAAAATAGATTTCCAATGTCATTTAAAGTAAATGAAACTACTAAAGAGAAAAAAAATAATATTTTACGTATATCTAATAATAAAAAAATCGTCAAACTTGAGCAACTTTCACAATTTTCAATCTAACCAGATTCCAGGGCGATGATGATGACCAAAACGCACTTTATACAATTAGATTTTTATAAACAAGACCTTTAATTGTTAACCTTGATTTCATATTTCTGTAATTTCCTGTATTTGCCTCCAGATATACCCAAGTTGTTTTAATTTATTTGTTACCATCATTGCAATGAAGGTGAGACATATTTTGTTTCAGGTTCCTTATAAATTTTTTTAAAAGATTATCTCGAAAATTGGTATTTTAAACCAACTTTTAACCCTTTGAGCCCAGCGTTCCTGAACTATTTTAACCCTTCTGCCTGAGCTCATGAGTCAAAATTCACAAATAATTGGTATGTAATGTTTCATGTTAGATATAAAAATAGTTACAAGAGTTTATACACTGTTCAACCGGTACCTGGGGCATTAAGTCAATCTTCTCTCCCACTGTTCAACCACTGTCTGGGTATTACGTCATTATCTCTACCACCGGTAAATCGGTGGTCAGGTTTCAATGGGGTAATGTTCTAATTATGAGGTCGCATGCATCAAGGTCACTTTTTACCAATCATAATCAAAGAACTGTGGAAATAAATTAATGGTATGAATGATCTTTATGGAAATTTGTCTACTGAAAATTGCATTTGCATACTTTATAATTGTTGACAACTTCGGGAATGATTTTCCCAAGTGAAAACTGGATCGAATATATGTTTCATCTTTCAGAAATATTGCGCGTGTTATGAAAGTTTAAAAAAAAATGAAGAAACAACACTGACGTCTTCTGGAATAATTTTTGGTGTTACACTTTACCAAGTCAGCGAAAGGAAATCCTCGATTTTTTAAGAATTCTTTCTTTACATAATTTGGGATGTAATTGGGTGACCAAGACAAAGCATGGGCACCACATTTATTGTGCAAAGCTTGTATTGAAACATATATTGAAACATGTATTGAAGCATGTATTGAAGCATGTATTGAAATACTGAGAGAGTGGACACAGTGTCAGATAAATCACTTAAGCTTTGACATTCACTTGTGACGGGAAAGATAAAATCATCATGAAGACTGCACACTTTGCATGAATGATAGATATGGTTTCATTTCTAAGATCCGGTGTGACATGGTTTATACAAATCTGCCATTCGCTATTCAACCATTGTTGCATTCGGATGATTTTGCCCCCAGCAGAGTCCACGTTCTTTTGTTGATGATTTTGATGATGAGAATGAGATGGAATATAGTAACCTAGAATAATAGAACAACTGAGAGGAGGCCCTGGAAACTCTTTTTACACAGACAAAGTTAAATGATTTAGTTCGTAATCTATAGATGTATGATAGAAGCCGCCTGTCTGCTTCGGCTATATTTGAAAGAAAAGAACCAGTTTCCACCCGGAACCAGGTCCGTGTTTTATAGGTATAGAGAGAATGAGTTTCTCACATTCTTTATTATGCATCAAGATTTTATTTATTGCAATGATATTAAAGGCCTCATGGCTGCCATTAAGTGCGAATACAGTACAGAAGGCTGAAGGCTTTCCATAAACTGTTCTAAACCTAGTCTTAAGTATGTCGTACTGGATAATGGCTGTGTTTGGTTCTATATCGATTGGACATTATGTATCGGTAAAGGAAAACTACAACTGCATGAAAATAATGCTTGAAAATATTCGGTATTATGAACACAACTGGACTTATTTTTTGTAATGTATTTGTTAAACAAGCACCTCGAGGCGGGGCAATGTCAAGCAAGCTTGTTTCGCTGGAACAATTACAACTGAGTAGTGAGTTTGATCCTCACTGGATGACCCATACTTTCGGCCATGTGCCACATCTAAGTTGTGCTTAGAAAATCATTAGAGCACCTCGGAGTGGTGTAATGGTTTGCAAGCTTGTCTTTATAAAACAGTTACAACAAAATAGTGAGTTCTATACTCACTGGGTGCCCCATACTTTCGGCCTTGTGCCACATCTAAGGCTACGCTTAGACAATCAATATATTTGTTAAACAATGAGAAGTACTATTGAGTCATGGTAGTTTCTTAATTCAGTATTGCATTTAATTTTGAAATAGACATTTTGTGGTAAAAATGAACTCCTTTAACAAAAAAAAAAACAAAACTTGTGACAAAAGTGACAAAAATTATGTGGGTATTTCTGACTGCAGCACCATCAATATACCAAGCTGCAATAAATCAAATTCCCTAAAGTTGCATTTCATATATATTTACTTCTCCAGATATGATGAAATCATCACTAAGTAAGCATAAATTCTTTATCGATTATCGATTAGACAATTCTTTAAGCTATCTACTTTATAAACCTCATTTGAATGATATCGATTAAATTTTACATGTTTATGGATATAAAATTTCTTTGTTCCCAGACGATTGTTATTTTGGGTGTGGATTATAAAAACCTTCAATGAAGTTTCAATACTTGATCATAATGTACCATCAGCAGAATTTGCTAGAACGAGCAACGTTAAGAGATTATTTTTTCCTAATATGAAATACGAGTAATAATAAACTATAATCTGAAACTAAATACTAAGTTATGTCAGACAAGAAATAAAATTTAGGAAAATTAAATTTGTCAGGCAAGCCTGATTTCTGTTGAAGTATTATGATGGCACTACTTAACTAAAAGTGTATGCCTGGTTCGAGAATAAACATTATTTATTCATTGCTTCTTCTTCTTTCCGTTATTAGGCGTTAGTATTTGTTGTAACCTAGGTAAGGTTACTGAATAGAATAATTACACGAGTGTTGGTAATGAACGATAATACTTAGGACAAGAACAACACATATAAGATTCGCTATAGGCGTATAGAAGTAGTCAACTACTAGAAGTGATTCAAGTGAATTTCACAATGAATCTCCAAATGCAGGATATCTACCAACTGCCCCACGCGGTCAGATATGGCAAAAAGTCGAATGTAATGCGGGGTATCCGAGTCCGTGGGCTTGGACAAAAATTCCCCGTAGACCCCATATATAACGGAGTCGCATAAGGTGTTTCCCGAGTTGAGACTCTGCCCTTAGATATAGACCTGAGGCAGAGAGCATGAGTAGCATAGCTGGAGATGAATGTCCAACTGTAGGACGTGTACCAACCGCCCTATGCGGCTAGATGTGGCACAAGGCCGAAGTTAATGTTGGTTATCCAAGCCCGTAGCCTCGACCAAAACTTCCCCGTAGACACTGTATAAAACAGGGATCAGGTAGCTGTTTCCCAAGATGAGACTCTGTGCTTCGATAGTCTCGTCTGGGGATCTTCTCTACCCGGAGACATAGTTGCAGACGAATCTCCAACTACAAACCAACATACAGTATTTACTAGTTTATTTCTATGAATTGGGACATACCCATTATAGTCCGTAGGTATGCTACAACAGTTTACGTGAATGGGTTTTACCTTATAATCATTCAATCTTTCTCGCTACATTCTACATTTCTTTCATTCTCTTTTTCTATCACCTATTCCCAAATAATTATAAAAAATAATTCACAGAAATTTATTAATAAATAAATAAAGATGACATGTGCACGTTTCTTTTCGCCTTACTTATATCACAGTTTCGATCTTTATCATGTCTAATGATCTTAGAATGTATTTATTTTCTTCGAGAGTGAAATCGACAATCAGAGTTTTCGCATATTTCATGTTTAAAAAATTATTATCACGATTAACACTGTGAGGTATAATTGAGAATTAAAGCATTTACAGAATTTCAAAGGTTTAATCAAATATCCGGATGAATTTTGATTTGATTCAAATAGGATGCAATTTTTTAAAAAGAGGAATCTGCTCGAAATATAGTGACAAAATCCTGACTTGTTTACGCTAGTAGCCTGAAATACATTTCTTTTTCTCTAAATTCTCTTGTAAACGGAGATGAATATGTTCATTGGTATTGTTGTCAAGTTTTATGAGCATCATTCCACTGATCGATTGACTGTTGTGGAATTGCATTGTGTGAATACCGATTAATGGTTTGAAAAGGAACTTTGTCAAAGAGAAACAGCGACCGCCCAAAGAAAGTGTTCTCGTCTTGCAAGAATTTCAGCCTAAGTGTTTGATACAATATGTAAATCAGTACAGTACTGTACTGGTGCGGCATTCACCCTGGGCGGATTGAGCCGGCTTCTTCCTGTTATGAGAAGAAGATTCTTGGGATAAATTACAGAAGTAGGGTACCCAGGCCTACTCAGATAACGTTCTTGCTTGCCGCGTGGTTCCCACAGACGCAGAGACAGGAACGACCAGAAGTCGCCGGTTACCGATGCAGACGCTCCTTGGATTTTCACCAGAGCCCTTGTTAGCCGGCGTGTGTGTCAGACCTGTCCGCCTTGGGTGGCCCTACCAGGAACGAAGTTCCGGGCGGCATAGCTCTGACACTACCGTTTACACTCCCCCCACCGCCTGTGAGGTGAGGTTTGGACTTTGGGGGCTTACAGTACCAGGTGTTCCCAAGCGGTCCCCCATCTAAGTACTGACCTGGCTCTACGCTGCTTAACTTCGGTGATCGTACGAGAACCGGTGTTTCAGCGTGATTTGACCGTAAGCAAATCAGTACAGTGGGTTAACGTGAACGGTTAAAAGGAGTTAGAGAGAGCTAATATTTTAATAGATTATAAATTTTATTTACCTCTTTGATTAGAACATGATGCACACGTATTTAATTTACATATCGCTATAATTTAGTACAGTAAAATAAAGAAATTGAAACAGTATATGCATCTGTGGAGCTAGTTTTTTCCAACAACGGAAAATGCTACAAAGTTAAGACATTAATAATACAGTTATTTTCTTAAATAGTATCATCAGATCTAGACGCAGAGATGAATGTCATGCAAGTGGTAGAATTTGTTCCGAAATGTCTAGACTGTCAGCTTTCTCAGATTAGTGATTAATATGGCTTGGAGATAATGAAACGTGTAGGATTAGTCTTCATCAGGTTTCAAGGACAGACACACATTAAAAATACTGAACCAAATAATAATAAAAAAATTACTAGAATAGTTTTAAAGCTAGCAACAAATAAAATAGATACCGCTTGTAGATAAAAGAAAAAAAATAATTACGTAATGGATATATTGACTTTCTAGACTACATAAAATAAATGATTAGGAATTGAAATACTCCAAAAAAAAAGCAATACCACTTAAAAGGCGTGAGTAACCGATTTCCATGAACAACTCTTTTGAAAGAAGGATTCAAACGATAATAGCAATGTAAGTTTGGTCAATGAATAATAAATATTTCAGTATAATCCAAACATTACAATTACCACTTCGTTACCTATCTCATAATATAATATAATACATACATACAATATAATAAACATTTAATATATAATATAATATACATATAATATACATTCATTATAATACATATTTCACAATATAATACGTGTTTTTATCTTAATTTTGCTGTAATTGCCGCTGTATTTTAAACTTTTGAAGCAATTTTATTTTATATATGGATGAAAATCTTGCAAAGGAAGGGCCAGCATATTCTATCCTATGACCTATTCACTGTGGCATAGCTGTTCGCACCACAATTTACTTCCATGCAACAAAGATAAACGTTTGGCATTAACTTTGTTGTATTTAATACTGGAATGCTAACACTGGAGACGCCAGTCCTTGCAAATATTTGAAACAAATCCCTGGAGATGACAAGGTTCATAACCTCACATCTCATATACATACGCAAACACACACATATGCATACATGCATATATATATATATATATATATATATATATATATATATATATATATATATATAGATAGATAGATAGATAGATAGATAGAAAGCAGAGTATAACACAAAATTCTCCAAAACGTGGAACAACAAAATTTTCCAATTGTTAGATTAAGATTTGAACCGTTGAATTTCAGATATGATTAAAGATATTTTACTGAATTCTCCGAGAGTTTTGTAACGCTAAAATGGAGCAATAATAATGTATAATTGCTCTTCAAGCTTAAAAAAAGGACTGTGATGAAATCGATCATAAACGAAATGACGAGTTCATCATTAATTAATCAAAGTTAAGAATTGGAAACCCATGAAGGATTAAAATAAAGTTCGTATATATATATATATATATATATATATATATATATATATATATATATATATATGTACCTGTGTCTGTGTATTATTTCAGTAATATTTTCCAAGTAATTCCAGATGATCTTCGTGCTCTCTAACCTTCTAACGTTCTGTCCTGGATTAAAATTGTTTCTCACGTGTTTCACTATCGATTTCATTTTCAAGTCTATTTCCATTGTTCCTTGGACAGTCATAACTTACACTCCTCACAAGTGACAATCATATTACGAACTGAGTTGGATTTTTTAAATTGATCTCTTTAGCTTTAAGCTGAAATGATGATGACTCTTCATGATGTGACCTTTTGATCCAGTTTTTCGCTCTACTATTTTTTTTTTTTTGACTAAACGTCTTCGCTGAAAAACTGGTAAAAACAAACTCAATTAGTGTAGCGTACTTTTAGATATTAAACATTTTAGGGAATGTCTAATTATGTTTTTATACGATTTGGACAACTTTGCTCTTACACCCAGTATGTATAAATTAAAATCCGGCCTTGCGCGTCCTATGTAAGCCGATAGTAATCGAAATACTGCGTTAAAGTCAAATATATGTAGCTCATATACGCATATAATGCGGTAGCTTAAAGAATACCTAAGAGATAAGTGACATTATTTGCAAGCGTGTAATAATATTTTGGGATCATTGTCCACTCACAACGAAACAGTGAGAGAAAGAGAGAGATACGAAGAAGAAGAAAGAAACGACACATTAACCGTGATTATTAAGTTATATCGATAATTTGTTAACTGGGAAAATGCGAAGAAAATCCGTGTGATGTGCCGAATAAAAAAAAAAAGGAAAGAAAAGATTTTCAAGGAAAAAAATTTTAAAATGGTTATTTATTTATTCATTTGAATATTGAGCAATACAAAAAAAAGTGGGGGAAAAAAGTATCTCTCCTTTTGTGCTTGGCACGCAGAAGTTAGCGTAATCTGGAAAAGAATGGAGACAAGTGTGATCATTCTTTTTTCATAACATAATTTTATCTCGAAGGCTGCCCCACAGATTACAGGAATCTCTAGGTTGTATAACAAATTCAATTTTATGAAGGTTGGCAAAAATATAAGGAATGCGTTTTAACTGAGATCGGATGATGCTTAAAAATATGTAAATTCCACACTTAATCTTGTATGTGAAGTGACCATTTAGGACCTGGGTGATTGTGGCTCTCCATAGCTTCCTGTTTCTTGTAGCCATAATTAATATTTGATACATTGCTATAACCTCTATGTCCCAGGTATGTTTTGAGGCTTTAGCATGACCTAACAACAAGATACTTGGCATTTCATATGCGTCACATGTTTTTCTTGTGATAAAAAAAAAAATTACGAATAAAAGTCACATAGATCGATATAAAGAATTCTCAGGATATAGGATGTAAAGAAGAAGCAAAAGTTTGGGTTTTTATTTTGTTTTTCGTTGTTTTTTTTTATTTTATTATTTTTTCCTTTGTTGTTGTTGCTATTTGTGTGTCTGTGTATACGTGTATATGTTTTAGTGTGTCCTGTGGCAGTAAAGACAAAATAACTTATTCATAGATTACGCTTCGAGAAACGTCAGAACATTAAAGAGGACACGCGAATAACATCAAGTCACATTTGACAGGAATTAAGAGGGAAATTATCGGAGAACGCGGATTCTAGAAACACAAAAAAAAAGCGAAGCAGAAGAAGAGAGACTTTATTGAAGTTTAAATTTGAGTATTTTGTAACAGTTACAGCATAGTAAACCCATATTTATACCAATAGAATTAATTTCCGAATGAATTTCTAATCGGTCGAAATGAACTCTAAATATACAGTTTTATATGGATTTGAGAAATGTCTAACTTAGAAAAAAAAACACATGTGTCGAACAATTACCAATAAAGATTAATAAAATTACGATATATATATACAGAGAGAGAGAGATAGACAGTTAGATAGATATATAGATATATATATGTATGTATTTATGTATGTATGTATGTATGTATGTATGTATATGTATATATATATAAACTGCGAGCACAAACGGCGAAACTCTAGTCAAATGCATATACACACCGGCAAACGCGTACACGACAGCTTATATTTGACCGTTTCATTTATACACACACAATTACACACACACACACACACACACATATATATATATATATATATATATATATATATATATATATATGGTTATTTTATTAATCCTTATTGATAATTATTGGTTACAAATTGTTTTTTTCCTAGATGTCAAGCGGTGTATTTAGACGTTTTATTATATATATATATATATATATATACTTTTATATATATATATATTTATATGCACACACATCTATCTATATGGGATTGTGTGTGTGATGTTTAACGAGAAAGAGGGTTTTACAAGACTGTCCATAAATGTCTCAACACATTTCTCAAATCGACGTCAAACGTTGCCTTTTAGATTGTTATATGTGTGTATGTGCGTATATATATATATATATATATATATATATATATATATATATATATTCTTTTTATAGCATATGTAATAAATGAATTACTCCCAAATTTAAATAATATAAATAGTAATTAAGTTTTTGAAATAATTCGGTATCATTGTTTATTGACTTCAGTTATTTATACCGCCATAACTCACCTATTAATAAAACCACAAATTCCAATCAAAATTAACGTGGGAAATAATTACATCTCATATATATATATATATATATATATATATATATATATATATATATATATATATATGTAGTTTTTGAGATGTGCTATATTTACTGGATAAAAGGTTGACTTCAAAGTTAACTTTCATATATATATATATATATATATATATATATATATATATATATATATATATATATATATATACGAAAATAATTACTTCAACATATATATAGTCTATTTCAAAACGTTCTTCGCATGGTTATCTTCAGCCTGTAAGAAATATGCATATGCTCTGTTAAAATAAAAATATCGAGATCTTTGTGGATCAGTTTACTAGGATCTACTCGGATTCTATACCGACAGGTCGATTACACACACACACACACACACACACACACATATATATATATATATATATATATATATATATATATATATATATATATATATGAGTATATGAGTTGGTATTTTGAATATGACGCCTTTGTAAACAATCAAGTAAAAATTTAAACAACCGCAACTCGTATATTATTATCTATTTCTTCGCAATACTTGATTTTATTTGATGATGTAAATATGAATCAACACCATCTAATTATGCTAATGACATTTTTATAAGTGCACAACGAAGCAAACCCTTGCAGACACATAAACAAACAAGCGGGTTCCCGCATACACATACATATACAAATGAAAATGCATTCAGTATATCCCTATATATTGGCTCATATATCGCCAAATATTCGTTTAAATTATAAGCATACATAATGGAAAAAAGTACTATTTTTCCCCGAATGATTATTTTTATTAGTAAGTTATATTTTTTAATTGCTTCTAGTACCTTCGTAATTTTGACTAAATTCTATTTTTTAACTCAGCATATTCAATTTATATATCATATTTATTATATACTGTTACATTAGAGCTTGCAGGTAGCTACTACAAAATTACCGCGTTTCAAACGTCGAAACAAAATTTGCAAATTTGTACTAGTAATTTGTATGTTCTTATGTAATTTTATACAATAAATATTTATTGCTCTACACTTTTATTCATCCCTTTTTAAATTGATGATATGAATGTTCGTATTTTATTCTTTTGGTTGTTTTGTTTTTTTATATATATATATATATATATATATATATATATATATATATATATATATATATTTCTGATATAAAAGAAAAAAATATATAAATCCTGTAACAGCAAAACTGTCCAATTGTTGGATTAAGCTTTTAACCGTTGCATGTATGGGAAAATTGTGTGTATATAAATATAAATAAATGTATATATATACACATATATATATATATATATATATATATATATATATATATATATATATATATATATATATATATATGTATGTATAATTATTTATATTTTATATGCGCGGTACTTATTAGAAAGCGCTCAATATCAGAGATAGAGCTAACATATTTGGTTGGATTGCAATCCAACAAATATATATATATATATATATATATATATATATATATATATATATATATATATATATATATATATATATAGAGAGAGAGAGAGAGAGAGAGAGAGAGAGACAGTCTGTTTCGTAGCTATTCAGTGTGGCTAGACATCCGATTGCCTCAAAACTCGACTTATTTGGTACCTGTCTGAGATTCTACAAGTAAGCGATAAAGGTGAATTTAGACGTATTTATTTTAAGACAAACACGCCAGTGACCGGAGAACTCGATTCGTCTTAACAAAGTGTTTTGCATTATCAGCAGCGATGGTCACTGTTTACAAATTCACATTTCTCCCCGAAGTGCTCGACGGAATATTTTTCAGGAGCATGTACATATATTGTCATCCATAGACAGACTGTTTCGCTGTTTCACAGATCAATAGTGTGGCTAGACATCCGATATATATATATATATAATGCCATCCATATTTTGAATAGTTTTATTTAATTTATTCTGTTAGTTTTGGAAAATTACTCTACAGATCAACAAATCAACATATGATATAACCTGACGTTTATTATTACACACATGGCCCCTTACCAACCCCCAACACCCATATATATATATATATATATATATATATATATATATATATATATATATATATATATATATTTGCAGTGATAGAGTATTGTCTTCAGCATATATAGAGGAATGTAGACGTATGTGCACACAATTTGTTTTAATATAATGTCAAATATTAATAAAACCTATTAAACTATTATACATTTATACATATATATGTGTGTATGTGTATGTATATATATATATATATGTATATATTTGTATGTGCCTGTGTGTGTATACACAGACAGAATGATTGAGATAAATGCGTTTATGTTTATATAACTTTTGAAGATACTTTTCAAGCATAAGTATCAACATAGACGTTTCAAAAGTAGTTTTTCTTTGCAAGCTTTTGCGAAAGAGCGATTTTCAATCGAATTTAATAGCACCTTAATTTGCACTTATCCCTTGCCTTGTTTTTCTTATTAATCTCGTTATCTGATATGAATCTAGACACTGCTTCATTTTTAGAGTTTGATTGTCAGTTTTAATGGAATATTAATTACTCCGTTTTTTTTTTATTCATTTTTACATCATGGATGAATTTCGCCGTTGAATTATACACTATAATTTTTTTTTTTTTTTTTATATTTCTTTAAATGTTTTAAAACCTATTTCAATTGCGTTTCTTTTAATTATTTTCGTAATTTTTCTATGTTAATTTCTTTCCCTACGGCATCTGGTCCACCAACTTTTCGGCAGCCACTTAAAGAGAATTCCGAATGTAATATTAGTTGCGGAAAACACTCTAAAAGCTTTGGCTTACGAGAAATGGACTAAAATTTGCAGCTTGTAATAAGCTGCAAACGTTAAGAAATTGGGAATAGCCATGATCCTCAACAACTTGAAGGAACCTGGCACATTGAGGAATAGTATTTAGAATGGAGGCAGGTTGGAGTAATAACAGTTCGGACTGAGGAGTCGCACGAGCCGAGATTGAATTCCAGTTTGATCAATTTTATTCACTTACGTGCTAATACTCTTGGGGAAGGCATGAAAGCTCTCCATCTCACACAGCTATAGGTAAATCGCAGGACAGTTCTCTAACCATGACTGGCAACAGGTCTATAATCAAAGTAACTTTGAATTCCTAATTGTATTTAGCCCTAAGCATGCTGCTAAGTAAAGGAGTGTTCACATTGGTTCGATGATGCAAACTACGGTCGACAGATGATGATGATGATGATATAGAAGGTAAGTTTTACGAATACAGATAACTTAAACATCTAACATCAAACCTTTTTCCCGCTATGGGAGTTGTTTCTTTTTTTTTTTTCTGATGAAATAAAAATATTTCCCTGATCACTACATTCTTCACCATTTCAAGTCTAGGGTTAATCATTACCTTCCACACCTATTCGTACAAACTGCCTCCTTATATAACCCTCTGTATCTAGTGGCATCCGGGCTTTGTACAGGATGAACCTTACTGTAAGAAAACAAAAAATATCTTATTGCAGGAATGTTTCTCGGTGTTTGCCACTATTTTTTTTTATTTCTTGATATGAGAAGAACTTTATAATTAATCCAAGTCTATACGCCAATTAAATATACAGACGCAATCCAATACTTGCTGTAGTTAAAGCTATTTCGTGTAGAACTCCAATGGTTAAAATAGAAGTATAATATTACAAGAAATTCGTCTCTGAATACAGACTATTACTTAACATTGATATGAATTGGGACACACATCTATCTTTCTCTTATTTAGACTCGTATTTAAACTTAAAATCTTGGAAGCACTTTCAGATAATCTAAATTGATTTGTAATATGTTTCCTTTCAGTTCTTTGTACAACAAAGCACACACTCCTGTTAAGCAATTGTTATTAAGATCATCAGTGATTTTATGGTCAGAAAGCCTTTCGGTAAGTTTACAAAATCGCATTACCTGATTTTTCGTCAGAGATAGTCTTCATGACTGACCTTCTAACAAATGAATCGGACATTTTACGATCAATTGCAGAGATTTATCGACAGTATATTTCAAGAATCCCGGCTATAAACGGTTAGCGTTTCGTCGGCATAAATTAATTGTTCTTCCAACGTTATTACAAAGGCTTACTTGTAAAGAGCTGTCAGAGAGAAATCAACAAAAACTAGCATCGTAAAAATATATTAAACCATTTCAAAAGGGTGGTAGACACTTGAGTATGAACCGGGCGTGACTTTGCTGAGAGCAACCTGAATATAATGGCGGATTTTTCCTCGTGATTTAAAAGGGTAACTTATTTATGGTTTTTCTTGTATCTATTCGCTTAGGAGAAAAACAAAACAATAAAGATCAGTTTCAGAAATATTTTATTCGACAGCGTGCTTGACATGAAGGTCAAAGATAAATGAGGTGTACTTAAAACTATTTGAAAACAGGTGGACTCGCGGGTGGAAATCTCTTAAGTGATGATTTTTTTCAGATCGCAAAACAAATATTCCTAACAGAATATTTACATAGCTTCATATTTCGAAAAAAGTTTTTTTTTATTATTATTATTAATATTGAAATCGTTTACAACTATCTGCTTCAACGTTACTTCAATGACATGTGTTTTGGCGAGCAGATATTCCTTATTATCACGGCCTTTTAGACTTTGTTATAACTTGCTCCTCGCGGTTATAATATTAAGTCGCGCTTAGGCTAGTCGACGTGACGTCACTAGAAATTCTCCTCGATTGACTCCAACAGACAAATATTTTTTTTTTTTAAATTCAAAAAATGGGGTACAAGTTGAAAACTTGGGTTGGGAAAGGCTGGTCATCATCTGTCTTAAACTTGGCTAGAAACAATTATAAACCCAAAGAAAATATACAATATTCTTTGCGCCAAAATACCACATTCTTACGACAACCATCATAATACCTCAAGTCTCTATGAGGTCCTAACCAATCTCCATATGTACAATTTGTCTTTGGGGGAGGAGGAAATAGAGTAATAAGTGTAAAACTGTAAAACCTAATGAATATTTACATTATACATAATACTATTGATACACGAATATAAACAAAATAGTGCAATAACGTTCTAATCCTTAATTGTGGTAGAAATATCAATTAACGTTGACGTAATTAATGCAGGAATTGGATGAATTAAAAGCCAATCATTCCACCAACTACACACACAACTACCCACTCATTCAGAGACACGACAACAATTACGAAAGAACACACACGAAAAATGAAAAGAGTCCCACATGCTCGACTGAACTGACATTACTGGTCACCTAAAAAGGGAGAGGGTGGAAAATTAAACTAAAGAAAGTGGTGACAAAATTAAAAGGGACCAATGAGTATATATGTTATACTAGAACATACCTATTCTATTATTAATAGACTCTCCCACATATAATAATTAATAGTAGTAGCGGTCGCCAGTTGAGCTCAGTGGAGTTGGTGTGTCAGTCGATGTCGGACATTAAAGTATCAACCACCACAACTAGATTGCTGCGTCATTAACTATTATTTCAAGTTCCTAACGTTTGTACATCGAACCTTTTTTAGGACCGACTTAGTGAAATACAAGCCTCCACTGTGAAACTACTCTACAACTATATATTTCTTAGCTAAGTTAATTTGGCATAATAATAAATAAAAATAATGAGGTAAAACTAACCAATTTTGGGCAGATTTGCCAATGTTTAATACAGATTACCCAATATCCTGATGACTAACCGGCATCAAAATGCCATTCTAAGGCAACTCATTTCAATGGACAAACACGTGCAATACTCACCCATCTTTTGCCAAATTATGATGAGTAGATCAGTCGACTTTTGGTCTTCATCTTGACTTTAAACTGGTGCTTAAATAAATAAAAAATCAGTTGGTAAGAGGTAAATTTCTCGTCTCCATAGAATTCCTTCTGTCGCGTCGTCTGTAACACCGATAAATTACAAGAACACATAGTGTTTAGCCTTAGTCAACGAGGTTACCACATTGCTACAAACAGAACTGGCCTCAAAGACAATGAATTTTCCGTGCACCATGCCAAACATGATGTCTTCAATAAACATTCACAAGCGGACTATGAACATACAGTGGAAGAAGTCAGGGTCTTTATCGAAGCACAGCAGCGGACACAGTTGGGAAAATTTCCCAATCCGGTTGAAGAAAATATTTTGGTCGACCAAGAGGGCCTTTCGCATCACTAGCAAGGTGAGTGATGCCTCATTGCTATTGAGGTATTTCAACTCAGACGAACAAAACCATACTTCATTAAACTATCACGGGATTTAATCGACTGATAAACTTCGCTTCATATTACGTTTGGGCTGCTAATCTAGCTAGATTGTGTCGGTGAAGATATTCAGAAGCAAACGACCTAACTTTTGATTTCAATATATCCCAACACTTATTCCCAATCACAGTCCACGTCAATTCCCGCTGTAGCATTAGTAGCAGTTGGTTATGGAAATCAAGTGCACCAAATAATAACGCGTTCAATTTCCAGTCGCCACTCATTCTAACCATAGGCCTATCTAAATTGACACGAACTTGGACGAACCTATGATCCGAGTAAACTATAGAGTGGAAACTTGGAAGGCCCTTAAGCCTTATATCGAATCTCTAGCTCGAAAGCACCAACGAAGACGAGCTGACACTATTACTCCACCACGACACTACCTTCGGAGAGTGCTCATTACGATAATTATCTGAGAAGATCGAACTTATCGATAAAGCCACGAAAAATGTCTTCACATCCGGGTTGTTATGACCCAATCTTTTCCCTATACGAGCTATACATCGCTAGTGACCCTCGCCCTGCGAAACTCCATACTCAGTCTCAGGATATTCAAATTAGCTAAGAAGTGTATCATTATCCGATTAGGATTGAGAATTTGGCTTGAACATGGCCGGGAAAATGACTCCAACAGACTCTCCCATTGACTTTTGGCCCAGGTAGATCTCTTATAATACCGTCTCAGGGATATGAACGTTTTAAAAGGCCAGCAGAGCGAGGTGTGAACTAAAACTGCGACCCTCCCTGAAAAGAACTGCTTCGGTCTATTAATTACATCGTTTTCGATTATGGCTACTGGGGGTAAAATTTGTATCAATTGATGGCCTCTTCGAATATACCCCGTATCTGCCGCGCCCCAGACTAAGTTCGGATGACTTTGAGAACATGTTATGCATCCGAAAAGTTTCAGGAGTTTTCTATATCTTTATCGCTATTTTTTCTTATCGATAGCAGTGATTTTAGTTTATTTATCCAGTTACCATAGTTCTCAGCTCTTTCAACCTGGGCTGGAGAAATGCGGTAGACGTCCTTCCGTAAAATTATATGAAAAATCGCCGATTTTCCCGATTTTCTTCATCTGATGGGATTCTTTGCCTTTTGATAAGCGGCCGAATTCCTTGATTTTTGTGTGTGTGTGTGTGTATGGAAGATTGGGTTTAGGACGGTGGAGTATGAAGTGTCTTTTTCCTGAATAGATGTAGGCGCGAGATAAGGTTGCGACCTGGAGGAGAATAGATAATGATTCAGGTAATGATTTCTGAACAGCTAAGACCTGGGTAGAGGACGTGGGGACTGATGTCTTTTTCGAGGGTGATATAATACATATTTTATCATCCAATTTTCCTTCATTTTCTTTAGTTTTTTCGGTTTTGTTTTACAAATCCACGATCATACTGCTCTGTAAATGATATACTTGAGTCCGGGGTGTCGCCTTTAACGCTTGTAGATGAAGTTGGACTTTACGTGACTTGTGTCCCGAGAGCTGCAGGGGAAGGAGTTTCCGCTGCTTGACGCTTCCCTCTAACCCGACCAGCCATTTCCTATTTTCCTTCTCCCGGACTACACAACCGGCAAAGTTTTTTCGAGGAAGAAGGGCCGTAATCGAGAGCAAACGAGGTTTTTACCAATCCGGTCAATGGTGTGGAGGGTTACATTAGGTTGGACCTTGAACTACATATCTTCTGTGGTCAGGAAGAGGAGAGGTGATCATTATTTCCATGTTTCCAGCACATTGGTTTTTGGCCAGTAAATATGACAAGTATTATTAAGCACGCTATATCGAGACAGTTTTGAACGGAGAGGAAATATTCCCGATCGAGCATAATATCAAAACTCCATCCCCCGATGCGGCTAACACAGGTTGCACCCAGTATCCGTACGAACTGTAAGCGATACCCAGCGAGATGTTCACCTGAGTCCTGAAAAGAAACCACAAATATTGCTAAAAATATCTAGAAATAAAATAAACAATGGACAAAACGAGCAATAGAAAGGCACAGTAAAAAGCAAATAAGACACAACCTAAATTATTCCTACAAAGAATGGGTCGAAAATTAATATCATTTTAACGTATAGTAATAATGAAGAAATTAAAAAAGGAAAACAAAAAAAATGACAGGATTTACCAACCGACGAAAAAAATTTAAAAAATGCTTGACCAGTGAAAAGAAAAAATACATTAAAGTCACGAACAATAAAACAACGCTATTTTTTTTAATTACGCAAGAAATAACAAAGTCAATACAAAATCTTTAACATGGAAGACATTAAGTCAAAGTAGAAATTAAGTCAAACGCACGTGTAGCCAAAAAAAAAAGTTTCGCCTATAAAGAAAACAAAATGGCCGAAATAAAAAGAAATTCGACAAACAAGTCTAGCGTATTAAGAAAAAACTGAAAATAACTTAGTCTTAAATCTGGAGAGTTTTAAAGAATAATGAAATAAAATCTTAAAAACTTGAAACACAAATAAAAGAAGGAATTTACAAAATAATCAAAAAGATTAGTGTAACAAACAAAATAAAAATGGCGTATTGCCAAGGTGAGAAAAAAATAAATAATAAACTGAAAAAAAAACAAGATGCAAAAGTCGCAACAGATGTAGTAAAAGTAAAATATATATAATCAAAATAACATAAAAACTTTTGCAGACTTTGACAAAATAAAAAGAATGTGGATTCTAAAAGTGTTATAGTCTATGTTATAGTCTACGCAAGACCTCGGTTACACAGAAAAAAGAGTTTTGTCAAGTACAAACTGTAAGATTTATTGAACACTGAGCTGATTCCAACGGACTGGTACTTACTCAGTCTCCCCATCGAGACAAGATGTGACATAAGGTCGAATTTAATGTGGGGAAACCGAGTGCGTAGACTTGGGCCAATGGTGAAAATTTACCCAGTTAAAGCAACCTCGGGATCGGGCACATTGAATTGTCTATTTCCAGTTGAGTCACCGTTTGTAGAGAGTGCCCCGATTGAATCATAAACTGCCCAAAGAAAGAGATCTTGGAAAATACAGTCAATTGTTTTCAGTCGAGTCTTACGACACACTCTGGCCGAAGACAATCGCAAGCCAGATAACGGAATGCCTATAACTATTATTGACATTGGGTTCTTTATTTAAGGCGTCTTGCCTAGTTCATTTGTGTTACCAGGGTGTCTTATTTGCACCGCAACAAATTTACAAACGGAAACCATCATACCAGGTACACAAAGGTGCATCATCAGTATTCCCTTTGTATTCCTATAGTGAGAAGTAAGTTCCATTCCGAAGGTTTCTTCCCAAGAACTTTTGCTTTTTGGAATATATTCCTGGCGGTGTTTTGCAAACACTACAATATTGGTCTCTTCAAGTCTATGGTTAAAAGTTATCTTTCATGCAAAGCCCAATGAACTTCAATTATTGGCCTTTTTTTACGCTCATCCAAAGAAGAGTAGAGAATTACTATGTGATAGTTAATCTGACTTAATGCAGTGAATGTTAGACAGGATCTTCACTGATGGAGAAGAGGACTTCAAACGACAAAGATGCAGTTCTGGCGTGAAATGCGTCGAATATCATGGACAGAACATTTGTAGAATAAGGAAATGTTAAGAAAAATAGGGACTTCAAATAAACATAATTACAACCAGAACCAGGGGACGTGATTTGCTGGGGCACTTCATGCAGATCTAGGACCTAGAAAGATTATTCCTTATATGAGATAATGAAACCCAGGGTAGGTGTGAAAATAGCTGGTTAACTCGATGAATGGAAGTTTAAAGAATAAGGTAAAACAAAAATATCCCCGATCAGCGAAAAATCGGTTCATATGTTCCCTCAGCATGTCTTCAAGGGGATGTTTACAAGGACTTTATTCGAAGACACTTCTCCACCTGACAGAGGATAACTCCTTGTTAATACTAAGACGCATGTGGTTTTATGCATGCTGGGAATCCAGCATATTTTAGTCACATTGTTCGCGATGCACTGGGTGACATCTAATATGAAAGTTTCTATACATAGGAAAAAAAAAAAAAAATATATGTTGGATAACTGTTTTTATTTATATAATGTACTCTATACGATTAGCATTCTTTCGAAAACATATTAAAACGTGTTTCCCACTGTTGATGAACACGCCTAAGCACAGTTGAAGTTATGCTTATAAAGGCGGTAGGGATACGTTCCTTATATCCCATATTTCACCTGATACACCATGGCCTTCAAGTGCACCCAAAGATGAAAATCAAGGCAGGGAGAGATCTGCGGATCTTGGAGGCCTCGCCGAGAAATCCAAGCATCCGAAATTTTGTGATCAAAAAACCGATGCATTTGATGATTATAATCTTGCTGTAAGTAAACCGGGTAATCACCTTCCGCGTTTATAATTCTTCCCTCCCCGCATATCTAGTCCCACACCATCAATTTACCAGTACCTTGGATCTTTGTCAGACTCAGCCAGTTAGGGTTCTCATTACTCCAGTAACGTAGGTTTTACCGATTAGCTTCTTCATTGACTTAAACATTTGCTTCATCAGGAAACAAAAACTTAGTTGAAAATTTTTCATCCTCGTTCACTTAGGTTAATGCCCATTCAAAGAATCCCATACGTATGAAAAATAATGGTCCACCCTGCGTGTATATATATATATATATATATATATATATATATATATATATATATATATATTTCCAATAACCAATAAATATTATTCCTAAAAGCGTGTTCAATACAGAGTAGACCAAATATAATTATTTATTCGAAAATTATAAATATAAATATATTATAAAATCACTACAAAAATAACAACTTTGTGTCAACACTTCTGATGTCTTATCAAGTGAAGATATTGAATGTAGAATAAAGGGGTTTCAAATCAATCAAAACACCCACGCTCGGGGAAACTCTGTTACAGACTCTGGAATGACCAATCAAAATATAAGTATATGAGAATTCAAAAATCTTGACAACGAACTTTGGTTATAAAATTATTTAATGCTTTAATGTTATGGTTAGACTAAAATAGAATTCATTCTAACTAATAAATATTAAATTATACTATAAAATTCAAAATTAAATATTATCAATTTTAAGTTTTAAATTTAATCTATATTAAGTTTAAAATTATAAAATTATTTAAAGAAGAAACTGAGGAAAAATACAATTGTGTGTTTATTTATTTTTGTTTTTATTGAAATTAAGTTGGAATAAACGTTTAATCTAATGTTGCTCTGAGCTTCATTACAAATTAGATATATTTAAAGGGAAGACATAAGTAAGGGAGTGTGAAATCTTGCAAAAGACTACATACACATTAGATTATAATACACAAACACGCAGACATATTTAATTCCAGCTTATGCAATACCGTTTCCTCTAGCGAGGGGTGTTTGATTGATTTGAACCTTTTAGAACCCTTTATTCTACATTTAACTTTTTATCACTAAGAAACCAGAATTGTTTAAACAAACTAACTGTATTGATTTTATGACATATTTATGTTATAATTTTCGAATAAAATTATATATATATATATATATATATATATATATATATATATATATATAAAAGTGAACATAGAGGTACCAATAAAAGCCACGCCAGATGCAATCGTGGCCTGACGATTGCATCTAGCATGAAACAGACTGTCGCCTCTAAGTGTTGGCTTTATGTTCAGTTTTATATTTACACACGCTCTATCTCTGATATTGAGCACTTTATACCATAAATATAGCACATCTTAAGACTATATTTCTTCTTATATATATATATATATATATATATATATATATGTATGTATATATAATCACAGCTTACGATGAATAAATTGTCGCCTCAATTGCGGAAATATGACAATAAAACTGACATCGCATTTTAACAGACATATTTACCAATATCGCACGAAAAGTTTCTTGAAATACCAAAGAGTATATTGAAGCAAATGGCTTCAACCACGGCTTCCAGGCGACATAGGAATCTCCTGCAACTCTTCTGTTCGGTCTCCTTGTTTGACTTACTGAATGCTAACTATCATTGCTTTTGGTTATCATTGGTGTTTTACAATGAGTTGATCTCGCGTTCAACTGCATACATGATAATCAATTGCTTTGCAGTCTAGATGTTCAACTGCATATATGATAATCAGTTGGGTTGCAGTCTAGATGTTCATCTGCACACATGATAATCAAGTGGGTTGCAGTCTAGATGTTCACACATTTTCCATACCTAAAATATCCCTTTTGTTTCGCCGGTACATCATTTTATTAGCGCGTATTACTGACTCCAGTATTTGAATGAAGATATTCAAATTATTTGTCATGAAGGAGAAAGGTACTTTTTTTGAGGAGCGCATATCGCTTTGTGATCAAATATCTGTAGAGACGTTGAAGCTACTGGACGTATGAATGTGTAGTTATTGTTTTAATACGTTTCAAGAACAGTAAATGAATAATACCCTAGCAACCATCGCCTCCAAAATAAACCGACATTTCATTTAACCAGCTCAGAAAAACTTTTCTGCCTGTCATTATTTGTTCTTTTTTCGAAATTATCCATTCTAATATCATCCATGTGTAAATATGTCTGACAAGATTTACACCTAACGTTAGTGCAACGATTTCATATTCACTTTATAGATTTTTTTAACATTCTGTTCGCAGTTTCCTCTCTGGTAAAACCTTCATAATCATTAATTTATAGACTTTTATTTGTAATTTCTAGACTAGACATTACAATTTTTTAAACATAATTCATTCCATTGACTAACATATTGTGTGATGATTTTATTTCTATTTTACTTGTTATTGAACTTTCTGTTCGCTTTGCTAGACACATTAAAGTGAGATTTTACTCTTTATTTATAAATCTTTCTTTTTTCTTTCTTTTATTTGACTTCCCATTCTCCGATCAAGTTCTTTCTTCTGATATTTTACCTACTCTCTAATTTTTGTTAATTGTTCACATTTTTATTTACTTTTATATCCTTACCTTCTCCATGATGATTATCAAATTTAGCTTAGTACAGCCGAAATAGAAGCCAAGAAAGTTTCGAGGAATTTAACCTAACATGACACCACTCGTCAAATGAAAGTTACTGCCTATCGAGAAACTCGGTGTTTCACACACTGATTTCATTAAAAACCGAAGTTCTAATTATCCCAGTCGTTATCTCAATGCAAGACGGCTTATCTTTAAATGTCATAAGGTTGTAAACAAGACAAACAGCCAAAGATTCGAACTACGAATTAGGAATGCAAAAATCAAGCAAGACCAAATCTTCAGATAACGGGGAAGACTTTTAACAGATGAATGAATATGTGACACTGAAATCCGAAGACACACTGTAATAGCAAAAGATGACTTACAAAAGCCAAGCAAAGGACATTGAAAAAAGAAAAGCGAGTTTAACTATAAAATATCATTCCTTCTATATGGCATCGAATCATTTCCTAACAGATGAATTGTAGATATGTGGCCACTGGAATGCAGTTCTACAGAAGGATACTGAGAACACAATGGAATGAATATACGAGCAACGAGGAAATTTTAAAGCGATTTGGTGTAATCAAGATGTGTACACACTTAAGTTCAGAAAGAGGCTTGAAAATTGGACACGCATATGTCACTATGAAGCTAAGAGGATCAGTGAGAAACAAAAAATAACATATGCCCTTGTGTAAATGTCTAGGGACTAGAACTGGTCGCAAGAGACAAATATTGCTAAGAACTACAAATGATAGGATGTTATGGAGAACAGTGTACGCTCCCGTCTGGAACAGATATGTAAGAGAGAAGAAGATACGTTACAGAACAGATTCTTGGAGATTCCTCATTTATTATTGTGCACATTACGCTGATCGTTGAAATCTATGTTTGTTTCTGACTTCGTACAAATTCCTTGTGGCCCTGTGGAAAAAATAGCTTACTCTTAGTGAATGAGTGTTGTCAGAAATTTTATTTTCTAGGAACAGAACGTTATGTCTCCTTCTGCCACTTAATCATTCATGGCGGTTAAAAAAAACAATTGGAGCTCACTAACATGCGACAGTATACACCGTAAAAGGAACTCGATAGACAACGATAAATTTACACACACTCATGATAAAATCTGTGTCACACGAAAGAACGGTAATCCGGTGCGAGTGCTGGGATCATCTTAATCCTTTTACCGCAAGCAGGGCGTTAATACAACGACTACGCAGAGGGTTACAGGTAGTGAAAGGGAATGAAAAGACTAAAAATATGGAGGATTAAAGAAAAGAGAAAAGATGAAAACGATTCGAGTAGACAGAAGATGGCGATTGATGTTACATTTAAATTTTTGAAAATTGTACTTATCAGGGAAACAAGTAAACGGAAGGGAGATCCACAGGCGAGAAATTTGAGAAAATGAACTATTGCAGTACAAGTAGATGCTGCATTTATCGATTTCAAAAGTAAAATGGTGAGACCTAGTTGTTAGTCCAGTATTACGTTTAAATTCATGTAGATGGAGCACTAGAGAAATAAGCTCGTCAGATTAGTTGCCATAAAATCATTTTTAGAAAAGACAGTGCAAAACCACGTCACGTCGGTGTGAATGACACTACAGTCGAGATGCCAAGTCAGGACGAATTACTTTACACATCCTACTTTGGATTTTGTCAAGAATATCTACAGCAGGAGCACCAGACAAGATATGGCAACAATATTCATTTTATGGAAGAATGAGAGGTTTAAATATGCAAGATGGATTCTGACGAGAATTTTTGTTTTCTCGCACGGCACAATGACCCAATTTTCCTTGAGTAGATTTTTCTATTGCTCGATGTAAGACTTGCCAGTGGAAAACGTGTCACTATTGGCAGTGTGCTGCTTGCTGGTTAAATGAAAAAAAGGTTAAATGAAAGGTTTGTTTTGAAGGTCTTGAACCTTAGCTACAAATTCATACGCCCAGTAGCTCCAACGTGTCCATAAATATTTGATCATAAATCGATATGATTATATCAATACAAAAAAATACACTTCTAATCCATGACAAAGAATAGTCGCATACAGCAAGAATATTTGAGGCCTCTGTTGGTCCGTTCTACCCAACACGGCATATTCGCATTAACTTGCACCAATGGTTAGCACTTTTTAATGTCTTCAAGATTTTCCGATGATGAAAATTTCCTACAATGAAAATGAAATTAAAATGCTTGCTGTAAATCTTTCGAATAGAAAACTTTTAGTATGTTACTCAAAATTGACCGAGAAAAATGTTTGATTTGTGGTATTATGACACTATAAGCAATGGTTAATATATAACTGAATCAAAAGTAACTGTACTTTATTTTTAAGAAAAAACTTATTTAATTATTTATCAGTTGCACTAATATTTGTACTTTTACACTAATGTTCTCTCTGTACAACGAATAAGAGCCACTCAATAATTTTAATATAGAGGGCACAGTTCATGTGGATATGTGGGGAAAGCATGTTAATTAATGTTAATGAACAGGTTAAGATTATAGTGATCGGTGGAAGCATCCTCTTGGGTGTCAGCTTCACAAAGTAGTGGTTCGTGGGAAGAAGCTGTTCCAGTGAAACTTATATCTCACCAGCGAATTCCTAAGAGAATGCATGTTGTTCGCTACAATCTTCCTGGTATGTCAAATCTTAGCTGTGTAGCTTAAAACTGATCGAACTAAAGAATTTAGTTTATCTGAACACTTTCTATTTGAATAGCGATAGATTAACGAGCGGCTTGCAAAATTTCGTCCGTGATAAAGGTGTTTTTAGCGTGGGGAATAATAATTCACCCCCAAAAGCGCGGAGACACCCATACACTCTATCAAGACTGAAAAATAAAGACCGGAGAATGCCTAACCATATATGACAAGAGTAAGCCATTTTCAGTTTTATCTGGCTCGCGTAAAGGCACAAGATACAGAAGTCAGGTACTTACTAGAGTGGTACCGAGAAGCGACAGTATTTCCCTTATCTTTAGTGAAAGATCCTAAGTAAGTGTTTGCGGTCTGCAGTGAGATTAAGTCCCAATAGGCACTCAAGGCACTGGGAGAACATCCGTTCATCGTGATAGGCAAAAATTCAGATCTCGCAGAACCGAATGAGGGTAACTAGGTGTAACCAAACTATATTTTCTCTAAGAGTCAACGAGGGAGATATCATTTGCATTGAAAATCAGTATTTGATGGGTGGCAATTATTCATGGCTTCCAACACACACACACACACACACGCGCACACACACACACACACACACAAATTCCAACGGAAAAAGTGAACTTATCTCATACAGGCCAAAAATCTTGCTCCTCTACTTTGTAAAAGCTATTTAATTTTGTTCGTTAAAATTTATTCCGTGTATCTTTTACCCAGATCATTTTAACATCGCCATTTTCAAAACTTTGTTGAAGACAATATCCATTAGCCGAAGGGAAATAAAATTACCTAAAAATATTTCATTCTCTCTGTTTCCTTAACCCGTTCAATGAGCCATGAACGGTTTCAGTTAAATGTTTCCATTCTTGGATGAAAGAAAGAAAAAACAAACAACAAATGAAAGAAGGAAATCACAAGAATGATGGACGAAAAAAAATGGAAAATATGGTAAATGAAATAAAAAAGGGGCAAAAGAGAAAACAAAGAAAGTAAATGTTGTAGCCTAGGAAAATGTTACTGAATAAGAATAAAGAAAACGAAAGTTGGAAATGGAACGATAATATTTATAACAGAAGCAACATACAAGATTCGCAAGCGGCGTAAAGTCACTAATCAACTTCTGGTAGTGAATCGCAAGTAAAATCCCACAGTGAAGTTATTCACTAACCTCACCACGCGGTGAGATGTGACACAAAGCCAAATTTAATGTGAGGTGAACCCCTCCCGTAGGCTCGGGCAAAATTTCCCCATAGACCCCGTGTACACTGAGTCGGGTAGCTGTTTACCTCACCAGACAAAGCTCCGCCCTTGGACAGTAGCTCGTCTGTGATCCTCTCTGACCAGAGGCGAAGAGTTTCACAAGCACACAGTGGAAGACCACATTGAGATTTTCACCTACAGCCCTACGCAGTCGGATGCAGCACAAGGCCAAGTTTATTGTGGTCAATGCGAGCCCGTAGGCCCGGTAAAAAAATTCCCTCACAACCCGTAAAAACGGGGTCGGGTAACTATCTATCACCCCAGATGAGACACTGCCTTTCGAAATAGCTTCTTTATGACTCCCTCCCTGCCCAGAGGCATAGTGTTTGACAAGCATACTGTGGAAGGCTACAGTGAAGATATTCACTAACCTTCCCACTCTGTCAGATGTGGCGCAAGTGTTTAATGTGGGGTAAAACGAGCCCGTAGGCTCGGACAAAAATTCACCGTATACCCCGTATACACGTGGTCGGGTAGCTGTCTTACTTACACAAGACGAAAGACTGCCCTTCGACATAGCCTCGTATGGGTTGTTCTTTGCCCAGTGAAAGAGAGTTTGACAAGCACACAGTGGAAAACGATAGCAAGATATTCACCTACCGCCTCACGCGGTCGGATGCGGCACAAGGCCAAGTTTATTGTGGTCAATGCGAGCCCGTAAGCCATTGAAAAAAACTCCCCGTATACCCCGTAAAAAATAGTTTCAGGTAGCTGTCTAGCACACCAGAGGAGACTCTGCCCTTCGACATATCCTCGCCTGGGTTCTTCTCTGCCACATGGTAGTGTTCGACAAGCACGCTGTGGAAGAGCAGTATATTTCATAGTTTTTATAACGACTGGAGTATACCTATAATAGTCCATAGGTACGGTATAATACTAAAAAAAATAGAAAGTGAATAATAAAGAAAGAATGAAAAAGAAAAAGGAAACGAAAGTAAGAAAAAAGAATAATGAAAAACAAATGATAATGTTTTCAGTTAAAGAAAGAAGGAAAGAAAAATGAAGTCAATGACACTAGAAATAAAGAAAAAAGAAAGAAGGAAAAAATGAAATGAAACTAGGAAGAAAGTAAAAGTTAAAAGAAAGAAAATAACCTTTTTTTACTTTATTCTTTATAATGTTCACATTAATTTTCGGGCTTATGCTCTCTTTCTTTTTCCGGGGGGTCACGTAGTTCTCGGTTTTGCTGTCACTCTAATTTTTTCGTCAATGTTGTTTTTGTGTTATGTTTCACTTTAATCCTTTCCTTTTCGAAATTCTTTCATTTTTTTTTTCATTTGGATTTTGCTATCTCCTTTACGTGCCGTTTCCTTTCAGGCCGTAGGCGATCATGGCTCTCCACAATTTCCTGTATTTTGTAGCTCTTAATACATTTTGTATTTTTTATTTCCCCTAAACATTGTTTCAGCATCCATTTACTCGGGCTCAATAAGTAAGAAACACGTTGTTTGCCTCTCTCTCAGTCATGTGTATTACGATTAACTATATCGGGCAGCATGATCCCAGTCTGGAGATTGGAGATTTTGAGAAGCGTGGAACCACCTCGTAATTGGCGTTGTTCCTAGGTCCACCCTGATCCGATGTGGTATCACTTGTCAGAGTCCCACGTATAGGCAAATCGGGACCTCCAAACAAAAAAGAAAATCTATGAAAGTATAACAATACATTTTTATAGTAAAAAATACAAGCAATACATATTTATATTAATGAAAATGCCCAACAATATCTATTTATATCAAAATGACCAACAGTATATTTTTTCTGTAAAGTGTATAAATTTATATATATATATATATATATATATATATATATATATATATATATATATAAATTAATACTAGTCTTACAATTTTTGCAAAATATACATATCTTCCATATCATAGGTAAAGAAGGAAGACGTACTACAATTTATTACAATTGGCGTAGGTCTAACTACACAGTCAACGAAATTTATTTAAACATTTAGAAAGAGAACTGTTGTGACCTAGTAAATGGTTATGTAATAACAAAAAACAGGTTTGCAGATATATTAATATTAAACAGTAAGTACGCCAGATGAGTATTACACGTCTAGTGAGAGTGTATCAAAATGAATTAGCGCTTAATCAATTCCCTGTTTCTTTGTTCACTGTTCTCCGAAGCCTTCTCTCCTACAAAACTTATAATAGCCGGAAGAGTCTAACAGACTCTTTAGAGGAAGGACACCACAACAAGAAATGAAATAACTATTCGGCAATGTGGGGTGGTAGCTTATTTCTCGCCGTACAATCTTTTTCGGTGGGTCAAAACATCGCAAGACTATCGCTAATCGATCACTATTTTATGGCAAATGTTCGGACATGATCAATTCTATATTTCCAACAAAAGAAACATAAACAAATATTGTTAGAAACAAAAAAGATTATTGCAATATCAGTCCACCTATATGGCTGCAGATACTAGACAATTTCATCACAGATTGAGAAGAAATATGAAGCAGCAGATATGTGGTTCCACAGAACGACGGTGAAGATACAATAGAATAGAGACAATGGAAACTATACACTTATTCCCAATATCAGGGAGAGCCAGTTGATATTTCTATCTCAAATAATGAGGAATGACTGCGTGACAAATCTGATACTCAAAGAACTGATTGAAGGTAATAGCGACAGAGTAAAGCAAGACATAATCTACCAGGCGAGCTTAGGTGAATGGATAGTGGAACAGGGCTTGTGAGTGAAACCCAAATGGCATAATTCCTAAGATCTACAAAGGCAGCATATTGAGGAGAGCTATGATGGCCAACATCCTTAAGCGACACGGCACATAGAAGAATAACTTAAAATCACCATTCATTCCTTATCCCATTTGTAAGAAGGAAATTCCCTTTATATAAACCTCCACCCAAAGAGCATTAATTTTTGAACAGACTCCGGATCGCTACAATCAAAAAACAGGTGTTCCTAATATTCATTTAGTACTTACTCGAATTGCGTCTATATCATACACTTCATTGCAAAACCATCTACAGCGATGGGTGTTGAGAACTTGCTTTGAACAATTATAAACAAAAGAAAAGGTGTGGAAAGAAAGAATAGTTTTATATTGTTAATGGAGGGTATAGAGCATGCAATATCTTTTTTTTTTCAGCAGAAGAATAAAACTAAGGTGGCATTTAGTGATCGGCAACGTCAAAAGCAAACAGCTGCAGATACATATTTCGTTATTGTTGGAATAATCCGGGGTAATTGTCTGACAAAATTTCGACGACTTAAAGCAAGATTCCAATTAGAAACTGAACAATGGGCCAGCAAATAAGAAAATATCATACAAACAACGAAAAACTGTCGCACTTCTATAATAATATCTAATTTTACAGATCGAGTTGAATCATAGACAGTTTTGTTTCATACGAAAAAATACTATTTGCGACACAAATAAAATTGTACCTACAGATGTTGAGAATATCATGAAGAAAGCTCGTCAGATTCGAGAAAATCTACATTCAGAAAATAAGCAGTTGAAATGTTGATGACACATTTTGAGGAAATAAGTTTTGGAAAATGTAACCCATAATGCTGTTGAAAAATATTTGTAAATTGATTTGTTGTTTGTTTTTCGGCTTGTCAACCTATTGTCGGTTATTTAAAGCCATAAATGGTTTAGATCCTGAGACTTCCTGGAGATAATAAGGATTTCCTAATACAAGTGCTAATAATTGACTCATAGCTGAGTGAGGGCTGAGGTAGATTTGTGCGTTAGGGGACCTAACTGACTAGAAAGAAAATGAAACATGATCAGTTAGTTACAGTCAGGCAACTGACAAACAAATCTGTAGTACTAAAGGGGAGGACATTTACTGTAGGGTCTTTTAATTTACCAAAACAAAATATATACTGGTTAACATATCCAATCAATTTAAATCACTTTTAGAAGCAGAGAATTTATGATATTAATAAAAAGTATCAATTTCATTATTGTTGTTGTCATTATTATTATTATTATTATTAGTAGTAGTAGTAGTAGTAGTAGTAGTAGTAGTAGTAGTGTTTTTTTCATTTATGTGATTTATTTTATTAAGTATAATTTTTACTGGTTATTACTATTACTATATATATATATATATATATATATATATATATATATATATAGAGAGAGAGAGAGAGAGAGATGGAGAGAGAGTAACTGGAACGCCATGTTGATCGATAAGTGCTCTTTGCAGACATAACGTTTCTTGCATACTTTTTGATTTTCAGGTAGAATGTTGTTCCTGATTGATATTAGTTATACATAGACCGAAATAAGCAATTACTTCATTACTAGTTTGGTGTCATATGTGTCACCAATTTCGGAGATTAAATATGTGACTATTAGTTCAATTATTCTGCATTTTGTCTGGATTGCTGATCGCATCAGAAAGTAGATTTGCTAAATAATTGGAAATTATTATTATTATTATTTCCTTTGATTTCTTTCTGTCAGAAATGGCCACATGACGAAGAAAATAAAACCTCAGTTCACACACATTTTACGTAGAAAAATCTCCCCCTTATGCGCGAATTGTAATTTTAAGTACATTTTTCTGTTATTTCTTTAAGACATTGGCCACCAGGAATTCCTTCATTGTGTCTATTGCAACTTCTTCAAGAATATATTTCTCGTATTTTTCAGTTTTCTTCGTTCTTTTAGTCAAATTCATCTTCATGGATTTATGAGATGAATAGATATGTGAGCAGTGCCTCGGAAGAAAATCTTCTGGATTACTTCTAAACATTTTTTTTAACTTGTTTTGTCAAGTATTTTGTTGGTGTATCTTTTCCAGAACGAAATTTACTGATATTACTGGTGCTGTTGAGTTCTTCATAAACCACATTCTCAATTTCTACATATTCATATTCAACGAGTTTTCGAGTGGACTTTCTTTTAGGTTGGAACGAATACATCGACATACAGACAGGTTTTCTACTTGTAAACGTTCAGTACGATATTAGATTTGTTTACCTTAATTTCCATATCAATTTCGATTGATATGTCCTAAAGAATAGTAGTTCCATCGTTTTCTTTTACTTGAAGGCTCATTTTCATAGTATTGAGTTTTGACTTTTATGTTATATTACTTAGAGTGACAATTGGCGGTATATAATGGCTTCGCCTTGCCATTGTATGTATTCTGTTTTAACCAATTATCAACATCCTGAGACTACATGGACTATTGATTATTGTTGTTATTTAAACATCTAGCACAATGTGTTGCAGTTTGCTTATCAGGATCCTGTTTCACTAGTAATTCGTCTGAATAAACTAAAGTTGGACAGCAAGAAAATGCTATCTAGCTGCAGATTCATCACTTTTATTATTATTATTATTATTATTATTATTATTATTATTATTATTATTATTATTATTATTATTTCTTTGATCTCTTGTGTATATTGATTTGTTCGGGTACCAACCACAGCGCTAAGGTCACAGATAGCATCATGACGTTTTTTACTGAGCATTTTGTGAGGAAAGAAAAGCACCTAAGTTCACGCTTATTTTACACAAATTTCAAAGTGTAAGTTCCTTGAAAAATGTGAACTGTACTTGTGAGTTTATATATTTTTTATTTCTTTGAATCTTTTCAATCTTTCCAAGGGCTCCAATTACAACAGGAGATGTTGATGTCCTCATGTGCCACATTTTTGAGGTTTTGATTCCAACGTCCTTGTATCTTGATAGTCTTTGAAGATTTTCAAAGATACATTACTCTGTAGATACTGGCATGTCGATAAGAAGATACATATTGTCTTTGCGGACTCTGATCACTATGTCTGGCCGATTAGTTTTGATTGTTCAGTCCGTGTGTATTGTAATGTTCCATTAAATTGTCACAGGTCCTATCTCGGTTACCGGTTTGGAGTGGTATTCATACCAATTTCTTGCAGTTTCCTTTCCTTAAAATATGCCTATTTTCAAATGAAGATATTGATCCACTTTGTCATGCGGGTTTTATATTCAGTGGGTACCGATATCGTGCAGCCTGATACAAGATGGGCCAGTGATTTTAGATATTTATCACAGTTGTTTGGGCTAAAATGATTTCAGTATGTGTGCTTGGCAATTTCTAATCAGCAATCAATGATCCTCTGTAGCAAGAATAACACATTCGGTTTCAGGTTTAAAACCGACATTACGTAGCCACTGACGCATACGGGGTTTGTCTGCATCAGCTTATTTTGTCCGGGCTGAATATTGGCCGGGAAGTGGTTTTAACCTGAATTCGTTTCTGTATTTGGTTAACTGCCTTTATCTTTGCTTCCTTTATGTAGTTGTATTTTGTTTTACTCTAATTTCTACTCCCACTTGAAGCTTCATTTTGAACTTGTTGACTTTCCTCATAAGTTCTTACTTCTTTCATGTTCTTTGACACAGATCCTCTCCACGTCCTCTGTAGTTTGCAGGTATCTTTGAAGCCCGATTGCTGTTTTGAGAGACAGTTCTAGTTGAATTAATCCGCTGCCTTTTTCGGAACTGGGCACCTAAGGACAATTAACATCAGCCTTGGGATGAGGCATGAGGTGAAAAGTTTGGGCGCCCATTCGCTTAATGCCAGAATGTTGAAACTGTATTGCACCACAGAACAGCCACGTTTTTTTATGGCTGATATTCTATTTTTTTTGTTTTGTTTTTTTTTTTTTTTAATTCAGGTCGGTATTCAATATGCAAACACCTGTTATATTTATTTTACTTTCTCCTTCATCTGGGTATAGTGTATTCCATCTCCTTTTCTAATTCTTAGGTACCTATAGGCTTCTTGTTCTAGGTTCATAATCGTTTGGCATAGTGTACATCTTTTGAGTTTGTTACTTTTGCATATTTATCTAATCTGTAATTAATACCAATGTCGTCACTGAAAAATGTTACTGTATTGAGGAGACTATTCAGCTCATTATCGTCTTTGGCAAAGAGTTTAAGATGACCCATTTAGAGTAAGTGATTGAAATATGCCTTGTTTCATTGCATCCATAGCTATTATTCGTTAGTTCATGCATAAGAGGGATTAAAGACCGACAAAACGGAATGGGTGACATTGATTCTCTTTGAAAGATTTATCGTCAGATATTCAAGATGTTTAAAGTGGCAGTGACTTTGGTGTAATTTTAGAATGCGTTTTGTACATTCCCATCCTATGTTTAAGGAAATTTAATATCACAGAGGAACCTTTGTACATTTCGAAAGTCTTAAGGTTCCAGGACCGTGGCCTAATATCAAAGGATTTTCACTAATCTATCCATGCTATGCTGCAGTTTTCCAGGATATTTTTTTTTATCAAGAGTTGATCTTTCCAACCATTTTGAACCTACCCTGCTTCCCTTCTGTTTCGGAGGAAGAATGTTGTTTTCTCCGTGAAAAGAGTAAGTAAATTTCATCAGAAGAGACGTGATCAATTTATACATTGTGGACAGTCATGTTATTGGCCTATAATTTTTGGCTCATCTGTTTCATTCGTTTTTGGCAGGAGATATATAATACATTCTGTGATCCATTCTAGGACTTCGTTGGGATTACGTATCAGCATTGATTGAGTTTGCTCAAGGGTTTTATGGGTTGATGACAGACGACAGAGCCAGAAATTGTGTACCTTGAAATTTCCTCGTGATTTCCATAGAGATTGCGTAACATTACTCGTGTTTTTGTCCCATTCTTTTAGAGGTTTACCAGTCATTCGTTCTTCTCGTTGCATCCAATCTGAATTGGGGTTATACTTCTTTACGAAACTCCAAATATTCTCCCAAAATTTCATAAAGTATGGTTGAATAGCAATAATAAAATGTCTACCCGCAGATTCATTATTATTATTATTTTTATTATTATTATTATTATTATTATTATAGGAAAGCAAATATTCCATTTATACTTTTTATCGACTGGCAATATCCAGGCTTTTTCGAACGGCACTTGCCCAAGAAGCATGTGTTTTGTAATAGATCAATAACGATCACAATCCAATATCTACAAGTTCTTTCCTAGATTTTTGCAGAACATCCCGCTTCTACAATGATCATTGGTAGTATAATTACTTTTTTTGTTAGTCTTTTTGAAGCATTAAGGATTCCATACATTATATCAATGCAGTTCACGGTCTTATAATTTCATTGTTTCTCATGCAAAGTGGACAGGAGATTTTCATCAGTTACCAGATCATTTATCAATTTATCCAGTAGGAAAAAGGCTGATTTATTTTGCTCTAAACATGATAATAAATGTAACAGAATCTCCCAAATATTATTCACTCTGATATTATTATTATTATTATTATTATTATTATTATTATTTCCTCTGATTTCTGTTGTAAACACATCTCCTTCCGATTCCCATCTAGAGACCTAAGTGCAGAAATGGAATCATGATATTTTCCACTGAACTCTTTGTAAAAATATACATGGACAACCTAAGATCACATTCAATTTACACAGATAATGGCCTTCGATATCTATGAGATATACTTATTGGTAGAATTTCTTTGTATTTATTTAAGACATGAGTTACCTGAAATACATTCAAAATGTCTGTTAGAAGCTTTACAAGTCAGTGCGAGAGGTCCAAATAAAACTGGCAGTGTTGATGACCTTATGCGCCATATTTTTTGAGATTTTCACTTCAGGATCTTAGTATTTTGATAGTTTCTGTAAAATCTTCAAAGTAAATTTAGAATCTCAACAATCTTATGTTAATAAGAAAGAACATTCTGTTCTAGTGGTCTTTGATGACGGTGTCTGGTAGATTAGTTTTTGTTGTTCTGTCTGTATGTATCTTAAAGACCCATAAAATTGTTGCTGGTCTCATCTCTGTAATTGAGTCTGTGTGACCTTCATACATGTTTTTTTGCAGTTTATTTCCCATAAAAGTTGCATATTTTCCAGCGCGGATATTGGCTCATTATTATTATTATTATTATTGTTGTTGTTGTTGTTGTTGTTGCCTTTGTTATGCTTTATATTTGTATTGTCTGTTATGAGTTTCCTCTAAGTGTCAACCAGTGATTTCAGGAGGGAAGAGATGCTTTTGCATCAGAATATGGAAGCAGATGAGGTTTCATGCAAATATGTAATTGTGGCCATTTCATAGATAGAAATTGGCTCTAGATATCAGATAAATCTTATTTCGTTGCAATTCCACTATTTTAGGGATTCCAGGAATTGTTGTTCTTGCTTGTTTTTACACGCAAAGCTCCTACACCAACAGATGATGTAGTCTCATTGAGATGGCACATTCTGCTGACTTTAATCCCGAGCAAATTTATTTTCATCGTTTCTCAAACTTATTTTTCTATGATGTCTTTCTGTCGGCTAGATGTGAAACATTTATTGGAATACAGTTGATTTTAACATGATTTTCACAATTATTATTATTGTTTTATTATTATTATTATTATTATTATTATTATTATTTTCTGCAGTAAATGATATCAAATCGCAATATTTCATAAAGATGTATTCTGGTTTATTATTTTCCTTTCTAATAAAACGATCCCAACCGCCGAATCCGTGCCACTTGTCTTCTATATGTGCTAATCTCCGTTTCCTTTCCAATATCAGATATGGTTGACATAGAGTATCGTCTTTTGAAAGTTAATGCCTTTTCTCCATTCACATTTCCTTTGTTTGTCAGCTTGTTTGTCTTGGCGTCATTTTGAGATAGGGTTTTATCTACACATCAACCCAAACTCAATATGACACTGTCTTTAATGTGAGAATCCAAAATGCACAGGGATGTATGGACAAAAGATGTCTATCATTTGCTCATCGATTCCCTCTCTGTATTCTTGTTTCTTCCTTTCAAACATTCAGTTGAATATTGACACTGATTACTTATTTATTTTCATCTTATCACTCTCCTTCTCTAAATCCTTTTAAGCGTTTTTCGTTTTTTTTCTTTTCTTTTCTTTACTTTTGCTTTCTTGTTTTACTTCTTTTCTATTTTCTTATTTACCTTATTTCTTGTTTTTTTTTATGTTTTACTTCTTTTCTATTTTCTTCTTTACCTTATTTCCTGTTTTTTATGTAAAACTTCTTTTCTATTTTCTTATTTCCTGTTTTATGTTTTACTTCTTTTCTATTTTCTTATTTACCTTATTTCCTGTTTTATGTTTTACTTCTTTTCTATTTTCTTATTTACCTTATTTCCTGTTTTATGTTTTACTTCTTTTCTATTTTCTTATTTACCTTATTTCCTGTTTTATGTTTTACTTCTTTTCTATTTTCTTATTTACCTTATTTCCTGTTTTATGTTTTACTTCTTTTCTATTTTCTTATTTACCTTATTTCCTGTTTTATGTTTTACTTCTTTTCTATGTTCTTTTGTTTGTCTTATTTCTTTCTGTTTATGTTCTTTCGTCTTTTTTTATTATTTTTTCTTTCTTTCATGTCTTTCCTCTTTCTTCTTTGATAGCGGCCATTTTCATGTCATATTCTCATTCATATTTCTCTTTTTCTTTCCAAAATTCATTCCCAACCTTCTCTGGTTGACTTTATTTATTCTGTCACCGGCTTCTTAGTAGCTGGTTTTATTTGCTTCTCCCGCTCTATTCTTTTGCAAAGTATACATTGCCCACACTTATTAGATTCAAAATATCATATTATTCTCAATTTGAGAAAGATATTTATTTGCTTTGATAAAGATAGTTTCTTGTTTAAATATCAACAGCTTAATTAGGCAGCATCATTGTTTAATATCGGCTATTATTTGTTGAAAAGAATATGTTGAAGATCCAAAAGGAAAAAGGATTTATAAAATAGTCCATACCTTACTTGTGTTTTTCAATAAAATTTATAATAATATCTGATTGATCATCTTCGAATATAGACATTATAGGTCGTCTAAGTAACCCTTGTTGTAGACATTTGTTGAAAATGAATAGTTGTTGTTTATATTACATCTCCGATGAGCGAACATTTCGTGAACTATGAAGTACACTAAGTGATGCAATTTCGACATGTTTAAAGAAAGTATAATAATATTATTATTGGTGTAGTAGTTCTTAGTCTTCTACTTCTTCCCTCTTCTTCCTTTCGGGTTTTAGTATATTTAGCGTTATTATTTTTTTTAAAAGCCATGTGTTTACCATTCTTTTAAACATTTAATTTTAATAATATCGATTAACAACGTTTAAAATTACATCACTTAGAGTTTTCCGTATTTTTCTTTAGTTGACTTCATGTAGAGATATTTTGGAATATTTTACGTTTTCATATTTAACTTTGAACGCAAAAGATTGTTTTTCTCGGAGATACTTTTTTGTGTGCATAAATATGGTTCTTTGAAGAATGTCTTCAAGGAAAGAAACGCGTTACTAAAATAAGTCTTGCACTTTTCAGTTCTTTTTATTAATAATGCAGAAAAGTTCATTTATATCTAAATTTTTACACACACACACACACACACACACACAAATCTATATGCATATATAAATACATACAGTCAATTTTTGTATAAGAGACTGGAATGAGAAAAGCTACCTTCCAAAATCTAACAAGCATTTAAGAAACAAATATTTCGTTACATACAAAGAAAAGATAATTGAACAATTGTGTAATATCAAATCTCACATAAAACAGTGAATGCTGGACAGTCTCCTCACAGATGAAGAGGATACTTGAAATAGCAGACGTTTGTGTCTGAGAGACAGTGCACAATCTGGCGCGATAAGTATGTGAACAGGACCAGTGCTATCGAACCTCCAGCCCGATGACATTTGAATTCCTACGTGCACAACTGGCAAAAACTTACGAAGATTTCCATCTACCCATTTGTCATTCCTATGACTTCGATCAATCCATGGTGTTCTCTTCAGCATTTCTATTATGATTGTTCCGACCTCTGTTAGAAAACATTCCAGATATTTAAATTTCAGCAAATATGAACTTTGCTTCATTAAGGACACGCTTGCACTCATTACGGGCAGAGACAAAGAGACGTCTGTTGCATCAGACATACTCTAAATATTACTTGTATTTGTTTTATTCACCTGTGTAATTTAGGCAATGAATACTGTGACGCAGAAATAGAATGGCGAATTTGATCAGTAAAATTCATAACAATAACATTTAATATGTGTGAGTAACTGAATATAATTATATTAATTTTAAAATTGAAGTTAAATGTTAAAAAAAAACTAGTAATATATACCGGCAGTCTCTTGTGACGTGGAATGTGACTAATGTTTCTTTGTTTCCTGGAAACACTCAGCGTACAATGGTACGCGTACCACACTTTGATTAACACTGAACTAAACTACATAGACACAGTCGGTTGCCAAGAAATTACGATCAGTTTCGAACATCTCAAGTACTATCGTGAATTTCTAAGCGGAGCTTAGGTGTAGCACAACGGCGAAAGTGTGGAAAAACCAGTGAGAATCGAACTCACTAATCTGTCGTAATTTCTCTAGCGAGAAAAAACTGGTAACCATTACACAACATCAAACGTAGTATTTAAGCAGTATCCCCACCGAGACGAGCTTTGACACAAGGCCGGGTTTAATGTGGGAACCCCGTGCGCGTACACTCGGACTATGGACAAAAGAAATGAACTTCCCCGTAACCGTTATTTGCGCTGGCATCGATATGACTACAGATTTTTTTCTTAGTGCAATGGCGATATGCAACCGGGTGTTACAATGTGCATACTGCTGTTCTCCGGGAACGAGTATCTCTCAGTATTTTTCCTAAGCTGCGTCTCTGTTCGAAGACAGGGCCACAATCGTGTAGCACTCTTCCCGATGAGAGAGACGTAACTGAGAGACAAATAAACCTACCCGGCATGGTATTTATTTCCTCAGCGAAAATATGAGGCACCCAGTGAGGATCGAACTCATTGTTCAGTCGTTAATTTTGTAGCGAGACAATCTCGATAACTATTATATCACGTGGAAAGTACCCAATTAAATTTGGGAAATGAGTCAGCCCAGACACGTAGCTTCCTTTATAGTCTATTGTCATGAACATATGATCAGTTTTGAACGTTTCATGTATTATGATTGGACAATAACCGTTGGTTTCTACATTATGACTGGACAATGGCCGTTGGTTTCAACATTATGATTTGACAATGGCCGTTGGTTTCTACATTATGATTGGACAATGACTGTTGGTTTCTACATTAACAGGCAGCATTCGAAGATTAAAAATAGCATCTTTTTTGTTACGTTTTTTATGACTTTTTTTTATTATTTCCTTTTCTCCAGATTCCTGCGTAACAAATATTTGTTCTCCGTTATCAAAACGCGATTTTTCATTTTTTCCTCTTCAAATTTTATTTGTCTTCCTCACGCATTCTTGTTTTTAACATTTACTCATTATTATTTTTTCTTTTAGATTTTAGTTTTCGTTTTAAAGCACAACTAAAATAAATTCAGATTTTTAACGCCTGTTGATTAATCCTGATTTTCCCTTAAAAAAACAGTTATTCTCGGATTCGTTATTGCTTTAAATATAGTTATTGCTTTATTTGCCGCGTTTAAAGAATTTTTATACTAGCACAGATGTCGTCTTCACATAAGTCCAAAGGAGGCACACACGTAGATATAATTGCAATACTATTTCACTCAAAGGAATTCACATACTACGTGGCTATGAACTATCACACTAAATAAACAACGGAGAATTTCAAGAACCTACTAAGAAGTTATTTTAAATTAATGCCGATTGTTCGTTTTAAGGACAGAATTCCGGATGTCTGAAAACTTTTAATCAGCAAGTGATGTAATTTTGACTTGTTAAAGGAAGGTACATTAATGCAATTATTATCCTCGTAGTTCTTTGTTTTATTCTTTTTCTCTTCCTTTATCATTACTATTATTATTATTATTATTATTTCATATGCCATGTCCCTCATGACGTAGCTGATCATGGCCTTCCACATCTTCCTGTCACTTGTAGCTCTTAATAAATGTTGGCTTTTTTGTTGTTTCTCAGGTCCTGTTCTGCCATTCACTTGTTCAAGCTCATTTAGTATGGCACGCATTGCTTTCCTCTGGCCTTATTTCCCTCTACCCACCCTGTGAATATCTGAATTCCCAAGCCTCCTTTCTCATTACATGTTCTAGAAATTTCAACACTTTCTTCTTGGTGTTATGTATAACTTTCCTCCTTCTTTTCAATCCCTCCAAAACCTCGCCGTTGCTAGCATGTTCGGCCTATGTTATACTTAGGATACTTCTGTAGAAGCACAATTCTATAGCTTTTTGTCTCTTTTCATCTTTGAGGAGATCGGCCAACATTCGCTGTCGTACAGGAAAACAAATACCACGTAAAATGTCAGTCCTCATTTCTTTGTTTTCAACGAAACCTTCCTGTCTCTTAGTACCCTGCTCTGCTTTTGGAATGTGAGCGAAATAAGGGGTTCAGTTCGACATCACAACACACTGAAGAAGGCCGGAACGTACAACGGCCGAAACGTTGTAATTAGTAAATAGTCCCAATAATGTAAATAGTGCAAATTAGTAAATGTTTTTAAATGTATAAATATTAAATTATTCTTGTAAATAAACGTTCTAATAAATAAATACACTATTTACATTATTCGGACGATTTAAAATAATACCGGTGTCAAGGGAAATCATCGATTTGACAGTCAGTCAAATGGATGCTTTTCCCTTAACACCGGTATTATTTTAAAAACTTTCATTCCTCGCCAGTGTTTATTGTTTTAAAAAGCAATTATTAGATTTCTAATAAAATCTAAGCATATAATGAAAGTGAATCTACTATTTTTATGTTCTTGAAAATTTCCTACAAAAATATTGAAGGTATTTATTTATCTGTTTGTGTCATGTGTCCTCAGGGACACCTGAAGGAAGCTGGTACGTACAACGGCTGAAACGTTGTGATGAATATGGTAACAAATATGAGGACAATCGTCACGAAGGTCGCTATGATTTCTTTTTCAGTAACTCTTGTTGCTACACTCCTTATCGTATTTTCCTTCCTTCGTCTGTTGCAGATCTCTTAATTCCTCTTAGCATCAAGATAATCATCAAGACATTCCTTAATTCTATCTCAGGATCCTCTTTTTTCTTTTTCTTAATATTGTAATTTTTCGCTTCATTTACTTGTCATCTTTTTTGTTTTTCTGATTCCCTATTTTCTTCAAATTTTCTGTGATTTTACTTTGTGTTTATCGTCATCAACTAAAATCCCAGCAGGTAAAAAAAGAAAGAAAATGAAGACGAATTTGCCTGTTCACTCACTCAAATATTAGAGAAATTAATTCCTAAAATTTGATGAATTGCATTTGTGCAAATTAAAAATTTCGATCCCGATTTTTATATTATTGGATGTTTCCACAGAATTTCATCGGTGTATTGAAAAATTCCTAGACCTGAAGATGTTAAATTTTCTAAATCTCGTTTCCACAATGTTTTCCAGAAATATTAATGCCATGGGTCCTTACCTATAACTACAGAATGAACTCTTCCTAACACTATATATACTACGCCTCTCAAGAGAGAGGGTTGAATCGAGTCGAGCCGATAGTCTAGTTCACTCTAAACCAGACTGACAGTCATACTAACACCTTCCACATCTTGTATTATTATTTCGTGTAATATACCTTCGTTATTTCTACTCTTGTGTTCGTGTTGTTCTTCCTTGGTCCTAACCTGGAGCATAACAATTAACTTTCTCTATGATGGTAAAACTTAAAGCGTTACCTTAATTCCTATATTCTCCCTACCAAAAATGTCCGTTCTTGTTATTCGTAGAATTCACCGTTAGAACCACATTTCTGTCGCTTCTTTTTCATTTGGGAACAGATTGCCGAGAATTCACAGTCATATAGCACATTAATATTTACTACTTTCTTTTAGGATGGCAACTTTCGATATTTCTACGGGTCTAAGAATTACTCTGCCATATTTGCCGTCGTCTGTCTCTAGAATTAACTTAATTGATTTGCTTGTGTTTTTATGCCAATAATAAGAAAACGAGGTGACTTCTTATGTTAATAACTTTTAATTGTGTTTTTTACAATTAATAGTTAGTTCTTTATTCTTGCTTTCATTTACAACATTGTCTAAAAGATAATTACAGATATTTTAGCCAATTCATATATATATATAATATTGAAATAAACGTCTCGTTATATGTATATACAGGATGCAATGAGTAAGCTGTCGCCATTTCCTATTTTGGATTTCGCGCATGCGCGTTGTTTATTTTTTATTTTGTCGCCTTTACAGAATAGTATTGTCAGTTGGGCACCGTATGTGAGAAAATAAATCAAAATACGGCAATACACTCCACCAGAAATTTGGAAACGGCATGCTGCAGTACTTAGCATTGGCACCAAAATCTCCAATACAAACATTTCAGCGTGTCTGGGTGTCAATCTGAGGACAGTAGATTTCATTCGGAAAAAGCTGCATGTGTTTGATAGTGATTACGAAGATGTTTGGGGTGATCACAAGTGATGGCGACGTTGCACATCCATGTATCTTCCCAAAGTGTCTCAGACTGTAAAGAGAACCATACATCAAGTGCCTTAAGGGGGTAGTGCTGCCTTGGGTAAAGCGGTTGACTGCTGGAAGACGCTATATCTGGCAACAGGATACTACACCATGCCACACAATCTGGGGAACACAATCATGGCTGTCAGACAATTTATGTGACTACATCACCCCTTACATCAGGACACATAAATCCCCAGACAGCAACCTCCTTGATTATTATGTGTTATGCGCGATTGAGCGAGAGACCAACACAACTGGAAGCATTCAGCAAACGTCCAGAAGACCTGCAAGGGGGGTGGGGGGTCCGTAGTTATCTGGAAGCTGTGGTTAAATCCAATGACGATTTTATTGAATAAATTTACGCTTAAGTATGTCTATATATATATTTGCGTAATTTTGGTAATTCAGTTATGTACCATGCGTGATACACGCTTAGGCGAATATGTATCTTTCGAAACATAACTGAAAGGGCAGATTTTTTTCCCCGCAGTAGGTTGTCATTACTTTCTGCGGTAGAACATTTGCGATCTATGGCTATAGAACACGGTCTGTCCTGTTATTTACTGATAGCTAGCGGGAGAAGAAGAGGATTAATACCTTTCCTAAGAGCATTACCACATAAGTGAATGTAACAGATTATAATGGCGTTGAGCGGTCTCTGACTGAGCACGCCTTCTATCGAACTTTCTGCGTTAGCAGAGAGGAACCCGGACGAGGCTTTGCAGAAGGGCAAGTTTTCGTCCGGGGAGGTAGACAGGGCCTGAACCCGTCTAGTTCAGAGGCTATATTTTTGGCCGGGTCTACGGGCTCGGGGATACCCACATTAAAACCGGCCTTGTGCCATATTCGGTCCTCGTGGGTGGAACGATAAATACTGAATAGATTATACTGGAATTCGAACGAATTGTCAATGTCATTGTCACATTTGCGTAATTTAGACGACAATGTATGTATCGTGCACACACACACTCTCTTTCACATACACGCACACAGACACACACACATAAATAAAATATTCTCGATATGAGACATTCTGTTTGTGTGTTAGTAACCGAATTTCTTTCTTGAATTCAAGAATAACATTGAACATAAGGAAAAAATTAATTATTTTTAATAATATGTGGAAATCTTCGCTTTTTACCTGAAGACGGTCGCGAGACCCGAAACACATGTAGTAAAAAATTATGTAAAACAAAGCATAATATTTTTTCTAAATAAATCCACATTACAACCAAAAACGTTTGCGGCACCTCTCTTCTCTTCTTTTTTTTATATATATATATATATATATATATATATATATATATATATATATATATATATATATACCAAAAGTCCTTCGAAATCATCCAGTCACACAGTCTCAGTCAATTCACAAACATACGAGACTATTCCCTGTTTGAAAATGTTTACTGGCAGCGGTAGACATTTTGTTCAACACAATTAGGTTAATAACTTAATATTATTTCTTATCTGTATATTTCCATACAGAAAGTCATGATAACCTGTAACAAGCGTACACACATGCTAAGATACAGACGCATACACACACACATATATATATATATATATATATATATATATATATATATATATATATATATTTCAATTAAAATTTGTTTATATATTTCTAATGATTATTTTCACTTAAATTTCTAGTGCAAACAGTGATATTTATGTATTATCGTTTCTTGTTCGAAATATTTCATATAGCAGAATGAACGAAGGGAAATTTGAATTGCACCGGCCGCAATCGATTAAAACTTTTATGATATTGTAATCAATGCATTGCTTCTTAAGACGTTTACACTTAGATCTTTATTGTTCGAAAAATGCTCATTAATATTCTGTAAAAACAGGAGCTTTGAGAGCATTAATTATGGTAAAAAAAAATGTCTCAAATTTTAATTGTCTATGATATTGACGTTTTTGCCTTCCTGAAAAAGATCATTTGCACTGCGTCAGCCATTCATTCTACAATACTTAAGAGTCTGTAATCAAATCATTAATTCAAATATAAATTTACATTAAGACTTTTTTTCGTTTTGAACTTAGCAAAAACATTTCTCGTAAATCCTTGATGGCCAGAATCAAAGTTTTACCTTGCTATAGTCAATTTCATTGAATTTCACAATCTTAAAATTAACATGTTAAATATTTTTATCGAAATTTTATGATCTCGAAATTAATATTACAAACATTAGTGTCGTTCATTAGTTATGACTTTAAAGCAATTGGTTAAAATTAAGTGAAGCATTTCGACTGAAAATATTATAACTCTACCAATCAATATTTTACATTTTCTAAAGATTCTATACAGTATCGCAAATACAGAATTTGTGATCCAAAGAAAAGATACGTGTAAAAAAGTTTTTCTTTTCTTCAATTCAAATAAACGTTTCTTGAATTTACCGAAAGATGCAAAGCTATATTTCCGGCGGCTAAGAAGCAGTTTTAATATATATATATATATATATATATATATATATATATATATATATATATATATATATATATATATATGTTTTAACGGTACAAGAAAAGTATTATGGTATTAAGGCAAGAACATTTTTACTATAGGCCATGATAAATTTTAAAACAAAACCACGAACGCTTGTCGACCGGTTTAGTCCTCTCTACTCAGAACTAGTGCTTTTAATTTAATTATATAATTAAATTTGAAGTTTTTAGCTTCAGGTTTTGAAAAATGGTTATTACTGCGTAGCGAAGAGACCATATTTCAAATCAGTTAATTTATAATATTTATGCTACGTAAAAAATACAACAATATCAATAAGAACACTGGATTATATATCTTACTGTTTTTTCTTATACATATATATATATATATATATATATATATATATATATATATGCATGTATGCATGTATATATATTAGAATATGTATATATATATATATATATATATATATATATATATATTAGTAAATATATATATATATATATAAATATAATATATATATGTATTAAGTATATATATTAGAATATGTATATATATATATATATTTATATATATATATATATATATATATATATATATATATATATATATATAAATTTAGAATATATATGTATATAAATTTTAGAATATATATGTAAGTAATTTTGGAATATATATATATATATATATATATATATATATATATATATATATATATATATATATATATATTTTCAACTACGGAAAACACTTTTAATTGGGTAATAATTCATCTGAAATAGAACGCATAAAAAATATTCTAAAATTTATCGACCCATTGAAAATGCTTCTTTAGAAATTCTGGCAATCACAGTTTATTACAATGAGTTTCCTTAAATAATATCCCGTGAAACCTACAAATTTCCAACATTTATCAGTTAAGGGAATTGATATATATATATATATATATAACGGGACAGTTCTATTGAAGTAATATTTATTTTCTCATTTACAATTCTCCATTATGGGGATTTCTATATCTATGATAACTTTTCAAAAGAACGGGACGGAATGACTAAATGGAAAAGGAATTAAAAACAGGCTTTGTTCTCAGAGATACTTTTATATCACTAAATATATATTAAACTATATATACAAAGGCGCACTTTCCCCACGCAGAGAATATCATATATCTACACCGTCAATCAGTGTGAAAGGAAAACAAAATGATAGTTACTTACATATAATATGGTGATTATTCTGTGTTTCTGTCGAAGCCATGTTTGGGACTTCGTATTCAACTACTATGTCACAGGTGAGGAAATATTTCGCGAAGAGGAAACGGTGATACTTGTGATTTCCGTCATTGAGGATTGTGAGCAAGAGTTTATTTCACAGACAATAAATAATATTAATTTGCCACATAAGATATGTAATTATTTAATTAATCAAGGTAAGTAAAGCCTTTGATGTGTAAACTTTGATTGAATCAAAGAAAGCGGAGAGTATTTTTTTTTAATATAGTTTACTATCATGATGTTAAAAGTGAATATAATAGACACTGAACGAAGATACCATATAAATTTTGAACTGATCATTACAAAAAGAATTTCTCCAAAGTGAGGCCATTTGAACATTTTCCGATCCCGTTCATACTTCAAATAAATACTGCCTTCGTAGCATCAACGTGTTTGCCTCTATCAGGTTAACATGTCACGGCTAATCATTCTTCAGAGTGGTATTAGTTTTGAACGTGCCTTTCATTTTTACACTATGACCTAGCAAGCGTATCGATCTCTGCCCATATTGATTTTGAAATTATGTTTGTACGCGGATGGATTCATGCTTTTCCAAAAATATTAGCGCAAATGAAATCAAATCTACCGGGACAGGATTTGAAATCACCACCTCGATTCGAATTTCATCAATCTGATAACTTTTCTACAGGCACATCAACCAATATTTCTCCTTCTATTAATGTATCTTGTATTTCAAATTGGTTAAATACTTTAGACAAAGAAGTATTCCTCAAAATTTTGATCAATTTTTTAAAATTATTTTTCATATAGGTATAGATAACATAGATTAAATTTATATATTTTTAATAATTCACGAAAGAATTTCTGAGAAAGTAAAGCAAAATTATCAAAAATTCCATACATAGAATCAAGTTTTTGACAATCTAATTAAACTGCTTGTCAAATCAGAAACAGCTGACAAAGTTAACATGGCCTTTGGCCTTGAAAAGGAACTCCAATCTGTGGTTGACTGGGACAGGAAATAGCTTGTAAATTGTAACGCCTCCAAAAGGAAACTGCTCTCATTTATACTCCATAGAGAAACGTCACTGCTTTATGTTAGATTGGTTGATGATCAACTCCACGAGAGCGTCTTACTGTGTCTTCTTGGCCTCACGTTTTGCACCCACCTGAAGTGAAACAACTACACTGAATCAATAGCTACATCTACCGCAAGGAAAGTTGGTTCTCTGAGACGCGCTAGAATGTTTTTCCTCGTCTGAGTCTATCCTTCAAATCTATAAACCTACCATTCTTCCATGCATTGAATACTGTTGCCATATAATGTCTGGTGCCCCCATGTTTTTTTTTTTGAGGTTCTAAAGACGGATATGCAATGTGAACAGTCCTGACTTGTCATTTCGACTCTAGTCACTTTCTCATAGACAGGATGTGGCTTCCCTCTGACTTTTCTACAAATACTTTTATGGCAATTGATTTGCTAAGCTATGTTCACTGGTGCCTTGACTGTATGAATTTAAGCGTGCTACTAGGCTGGAATCTCAGTCCCACCCTTTTACTGTAGCAACTGTTAAATGTAACCTACTCTTCTACTAAAACAGGTTCTTCTCTCGCACTTCTTAACAGTGGAGTTCGCTTCCTCTTAATCGCTTCGCTGATAACTACAATCTTAAAAATTTAAATGTAATGTCAATGGACATCTTCTAAAGCTTTGATCTTGATTCTCGTTCATTTTTTTATCCTTTCCACAAACTCACCTCTTTTTTTTCTCTTACTTTCACTGTCTATGACGCTTGCGTTCTAATGAAATGCTTAAAAGAAAAAAGTTTCTTCGCGCGTGTGTCCTCGATTTACGGAAATTTCACGTTGAAACATCGGTTCTCGTACAATCACCGAAGTTAAGCAACGTCGAGCCTGGTTATTATCTAGGCCTGTGACCGCTTGGAAGTACGAGATGTTAAAATTTTAGGTGCGCAGTGTTATAAAGAGATTATTGTGATATCAAGTTGAAACATTATTTCTCGTACAATCACCGAAGGGAAGCAACGTCGACCCCGATGATTACCTAGATTTGTGACTGCTTAGGAATACCAGGTGATACAGACTTGGATATGCGGCTGGTGCAATGGATAATGGCTCGGAATTGTTAATCAGAGAGCCGAGATCCAATTCCAGTTAGGTTCGTTGTATCCACTTACACACGCATATCAATGGGAAAGGCATTTTTCTTCACTCCTTTATGTGTTAATTATTTAGACAATTATCCCTAAATCATCATTATCTCACCCCGGCCTCAAAAAAGACTTTTTTACAATCTAAAAATATTTTCTGCAATTAAGTGACCTGGAAAGGTTGATAATCCGTTTATGCATGTCACTTAAAGGTTCTCATCAAATAATGAATTGCCGATAGAGAAAACAAAAGAAAAGGAAAATATTATTACGTTCCAATAAAAAGTAATGAAAAAAGTAACTAAAATTAATTTTAATATCATATTTTCATGCTAATAATAAATAAGTGTTATATAGAATTGGGAGAGGTGAATAAAAAGATACGGTTTCATATTACACGTTATACAAGTTTTACGTCCTAATCAATTTGATTAATAAAAGAGAATATGTTCTTAGTTCAGTTGGGAAATGAAGGACAAATCCTGTATTATGTTTTATTTAATTTTTAAATTCATATTTAGCGAGAGAATATTTTCCTTCCCATTTCCAAATATGTAGGGATGCTCAAATGGAAGTTATGGCGGTGTATTTTTTTTTTTCTTCAGACGATCGATGGCTATCATTAAAATTGCATTAAATAATTATTAACTCCGCATTTTACGCAAATGCAATTGACATTTGCACTTTCTCTGAGGGGACGGAAGGTATGGCTTCTTTTCTCCTCATCTGAAAGTGCCAAACCCGTTGAAATAAATAACAGGACAATTAATATATTTGAAGCAAACACAACTATGTACACGCTAGTCCACATCACCCATTACACACAAGCAGCGGATTCTCGAATAGAAAAACGACCGCTTGGATATGGACAGGCTTGAAAACAGGTGGAATATACAAGAACGTTGCAATAATTAAAAAAAGGTAAAAATAAAAGCACTCACCGATGTGAATAAACGAGGATGCTCTCAGAATTCTTCACACAAGTTTGCAAATGAACATTAAGAGACACATGGATGTTAGATTCACCATCATAAGTTATGATTCAAAATATGTATATCGATTTTATTATGGCGATCATGACTCTCCATGACTTCATATCTATTGTAGCGCTAAGCAACATTTGTCCTCTTATCCAACAGAGTTCATTTTCTGCCATCCATTTGCACAATATCGTTAGGGATGCTGATCCACGTTTCCATCTCTACAGCCTTGGGCAAATTAATTGAAACAAAGGTAATAATTACATTATTATTTAATTTTTTCGTATTTTTCAGTGCAAATGAACCATTGCACATGTCATACCAACGTATGTCCATTCCGAGTAGTCGGTCCTTGCAGATTGACCACAGATTCACGATTGGATTAAAATAAGCAGAGTGGCCGGGCCAAATTATAGCACTTTGATTTGCTTACTGCTCAGGCTTTGCCAGTGAGTTAGTGTACCGTTACAAATTTTGTACGCTTCCTTGGAGTAACGCAAATCGCAGACAATGGCCGTCGGACAACTAATCGACAGCCGAGACAATATGGTCTGGGCGTGATTAAAATCTGATGCAATAACGGATGACGTTATATTTTTTCGAAGGCAAAACAAATTTCATCACACACCCCGAAAATATATTCAGATTGTTTCACAGCACATCTGAGTAAAAAATAGAAATCGATTACATCCTGTCACTCCCGGGGGTCTATAACTCACCGTATGATTAAAGAAAGGAAACTAAAGCGGTTGTGTCAATTAATTTACACAAAAGTGTACCTGTAGGCTCTAATGTCATTTTTCAATCTGTCTTTCTATATTACTGTCCCATAAATTTCAAAATTCCCTTTCTGACTATAAGCAACATCTTCTCGTCACTTACACGTGTCGTCTATGGTATTCCCAGTATCTTTGCTGTAGAGGCAACCTGCGTTGCATTATCCGTCCCCTTCATCGATGGTAAAATTGTCTATCACTTACTTCAATATAATACGCAGCGGCTGAGCACTCTTTTCTTTGCTTCCAGCGAGATGTGCATGTTTTGTTTTAAATAATTTCCTTAGCTTTTGAAAGAAAATTAAGTAGGCAAAATAAAATATTTTCGCTTCGCAATAAGAATACAAATACACACACTTTAGTTCTTAACCGGCTGTGGGCACATTTATTCTGTAGGAAAGTTACCGATCTTTTAGACTGCTATGCTTCATGGTTTTACTGTTTTGTCTTTTGACATTTACCGCCTTTAATTAAAGCCACCATGTTTATTTCGTACTCAAAACAACCGCCTCTCTTTTATTAGCCGTATAATCTTTTGACGTGATATACTGTTTTAAAAAGTTTTATTGAAAATATTAAAACCAAGGCTTAATGTAAGCTAGCTGAACGAAAACAAAGGAGCAATGCAAATGTTTGCTCTGAAAATTTGCACTCACCATTTGAAATTCAAGTACAATAATATTTTATCCATTTTCTTTTACCAATATAACGATTTGGAAAAGAAATATAAAAACTTATCTCATTTTCCCAATCAGGACATTTCATATTTCCATTAATTGTTGTCGTTATTTTTTTCAGGAAAATTTATATATTTTAATTGGCACCACAAAAAATTATCTCTTTTCAAGAAAATTGCAAATCATCAAATGGTCGCTTCTCTTATAGAAGTAAAAACAAATTTGAAAATATTTTACATTCCACCAAATATATAAATAAATATGATAATTTTTGTAATTATGTTTATACTATCGCGTTATCGAAAATCTTTCAGAGAAAGTAATCATAAATTGTTTCTTAGTTTAAATACTTATTTAGTATCGTTTTATAGACGAATAATATTCGGTACTGTAATCTATATATTCTGTTTCGTCGAATTTTGTTCCAGTCACCTCATATACAGGGGATTAGAACAGAATTCCTCCTTACAGTGAATTTTAGAATATTGACGAGGGGGTTTTAACAGATTGCCATATTCAATCTCTTCAATTTTCTCCAAACTAAAAATATAACATCCACCTGTCGAAACATGTAAGTGAGTAAAGACATTATGAAATAGGGAGAATCTGACCAAAAACAGGAGGTGATCAAATCTCAAATCCTTTGACTAAATCTTGTATCCTCTTACATAAACAGAATCTAGCAGCAAGGCCTCTGATTGGTTGATGGAGGATTCTAACTCCTGTTCTTCCCAGGTCCACCCTGACCATGGTTAATAGCATCTGTTTAGGTACCAACTATGGACAAATAGTGAATCCCAAAACAAAAATCAACATTGTTTATAATAAAATTAGCAACAATAAAATTTTATAGCAAAATGACAATCATCGCAACATTAGAAATACATGAAAAATACATGAAAAATACATTTTTTATAGTAAAAATACCAAGAAAACTTTTTTTATGATCTACACAATATAATTATAAAAAAATCCTTTTATTCTCTACAAGATATCTCAATTTGAAAGCATCAAATTACTTGCAAAATATTCCGATTTCGCTATTAAATAACCCATGACATGCTGCTAACCAAAATCAGTCAAACCAAAAAGATAAAAATTTGCGATGTAAAGTTGGTGTTTTTATATTAATGTACTATCAGAGTATGAGAATTCAGCCCATAATTTCGGGATTCGAATCTTACCATGATACTTTTGGCAGCAGGAGATTGAGATGTGCTTGAAAATCATGCTACTGTGGCTGAAATTATTTTAATGAAACCGTTTTTTTAGTACGAATCCACAAATCAGAATGTGTAATTAGCACGAATGAAGTATTTCAGTTACTGTACGTTTTTATGGAATATCGCAGCCTCACGCGTAGCAAGAATTGCTGGGGGGGATGTTCTATTTTCTTACTGCGTTTTAATGTCACCATCTTTAGAATGGTAATAAATCCAGATTATATTATTCATTATTTCTTTCTGTTTAACTTATAGCTGAAGGAAAAGAAATGGATTCATAACATTCACGAAAGTAAATGTAATAAGCTCGACTGGAATTCGAACTCTTGCTCGCTTTTTTTTATCACGTCTGATTATGCCACTCTCCAATGTGTTGTAACTCCTATTTACTTCTACTACTACGATGCAACATCAACCACAGATTGGCCCTATTGTTACTGAAAAATTCAAAAATGACTCTGGAGGAGTATACAATAATGATTAGTTTGTCACCCTTCAGATTACTCGTAAACGATTACCTAACTGTGTCAAAAGATGTATTTTGTTGGACCAATATACGACGCTTTAAACTGGTACAGACCGACAGTAGTGAAATAATTTATCATAATATTAGCAAAGTATGCTGGAAAATGTTGCAATTGTCTTGGAGTCAGATGTGTTAAACAAACGGTGTCGTAATATTCTGTCAATGAATTTACAAATGAAATATTGAAAGTCAAGTCTTTCCAGGAGAAAAAACGGAAGTCTCTCAGATTAATTGGAAGTTAATTAATATTGAAAGTTTTAAAGTATATAATGATATTGGATGGAAAGCTTATCTAGACCCAGCTATTCCATGTGATATATCCTACAAAATATGCATTTTTGATTGGCCCAATTACATAAAAGTAGAAATACAAGATTGTTTAATCAGAAATCCACACATTTTTCCAAGAAACAAAACCAACCCTACTAACCAATATGAAGGACATTTTTTTACAAGAATATGTAAAGAACAAGTTTACGGATAACACACGCAAAAATACGAAATAACCTAAGATCGCCAAAGTTAAGCAACGTGGAGCCGGTTCAGCACCTAGTTGGGCGTCCGCTTGGGAATACAAAGTGCTGTAAGATTTCATGTACGGGTGTTGCTGCTGTGGTTTCTATAGCAAATCAGTTGTAACGATTTGACGTTGGTAAAACCAAATGATGATTTTGTTTGACCCGTTCACTGATTTCCAACGAATGCTAGCGTCCACAATTTTCCCTGCATCTTGAAGATATTAATTCGTAACTTTCCAAGATTAGTTGTATAAAAGAAAACACAACAGGCTCGGTTTGAATTAAAACTAGACCCATCGATTCTATATGCACCGCCGATAACCTTTTCATTACGCACAAATGATGTTAGACATAATAAACGTTTAAGGTATTTCCTTATTAGTGTCTCCATAGTTATATTTTCACAAATATCATGATAGACGGCCTATGGCCATATTACAGTGAAAAACTTGATCTCGTACGATTATCGAAGTTAAACAACGCCGAGTTTGATCAGTACCTATATGGCAGACCTATATGGGAGACCGCTTGGGAATATCACTTTCTTTAAGCTTGGTTGTGACGGTGGTGCAATGTATAGTGGCTCGAAATTTGAAATTGGAGAGGCTGGTTCCTATTCCAGTCGGGTTTCTTATATACACCTATGCGTAAATACAATTGGGAAATATATGAAACCACGTCCTCTTCTCCTCCAGCTATGGGTTAATGTATTAAGACTTGTGTCAAGAAACCGTAATTATCTACAGAAAAACATTCTCACATTCTAAGAACGTTTTCTGAATTTCAATAACCACCAAGGGTAGGTAAGCCGTAAAAATTAAATCAGTCAAATCAAAACTGTTGTCATTGATTCGAAAAAATATAATTATTAACTTATATTTTTGTGTAAATATGTATAAATAATTGTTTTTTTTTTACGGTTTAATCAATCATTTGTAGGTTATTTAAAGCCAGAAAATAGTTTTACCGATTTTAATAATATTTTTCTTTTTTTGTGGGGGCGGGAGATAATACTGATTTACTTATACAAATAATATTAATTAGCTCTTTGCTGGTCGGTAGAAAAGATCGATTCATTTCTCTCTACGGGTTAAATAGTTCGACTTTTATCAGTAAATCATTATTTACAAAAAATAATTTCTGGCTTCAAATAAACGGCCAGAAACTGATGAAACTTTAAAAAGAAATCAATTAATCAATAAATTAATCAATCAATATATAAGAAACACAATATTTATTTTCAAACGCCAATAATGCTGACCGAATTACGAATTATACATTCAAAGATTCGTTGACATGATCGTAGAAATTGCATAAGAAATTCGACTTGTTTAACTTTCGTGGTCCCTGTTTTACAGACCCTCAAGTGTATTGTCTGTCGAATGAGAAGACAATCTCTTAAACGCGAATGTATAATCGTTTCATTCTTTCTTTTCTTTTTCCTATATGGAGTGTAGAGCATTCTACAATTTTAAATACTGTAATACTCTCTAATAAGAAAACAGGTTTTTGTTTTATTCCCTTGACAGAGAAAAAAAAGATTGATTAAAAAATACTTTCAGTAGAGTTTGCCTTTAATTAATTACCTTTGACACATCGTTAATTAAAGCCGACCGGTACGCAGTGAAAAATGTCTTCGTGTGAGTGAATGCGTGGAATCATTTTGCAAAATGCTTTTCCCAAAGGCCGGAAATAACGCGCCAAATCAATTATTCGCCAATTTTCCACTTCGTTTTCCTGGATGTTTTCAAAGATCTCGAAATAAAACTTCCTTTTTTGTTTTTTTCTTTAGAAAAATTATTTTACAATGTTCCGACAACAGCGCATAGCTTTCCTAAAAGCGAAACCCTACTGGCTACTTGGTAGATTGTTACCGTACATTTACGAACGAATGTCTTTCTTTTTCAATTTTTATTTTTATTTAACCGTATGTAACAAAGGTAAACATGTTGATATCTGCATGACAAGAATATTTTATTCTTATTTAAACGCTATAATATTTGTTTCAATGAAAAGTATTCACTCTGGTGCACATCTCAACACTGTAGATGCATAAAGATCAGATTGTCATAATATTAGTTCATATGACGATCGCTTCCTGGGCGCCATTGAAAAAATGCCTGAAATCTATAACTCGGGCTGACGCAAGACTTTTGAGTTACGTTCGGTAGACGAACTGTTTGAAAGCTGTCGATGTCTGCAAGCATTCGTGACCGAGAATTTGATCCCACCTATTAATGAGCTCACTCCTACAATCTTTCACTGTTTTTTTTTTTAGATTTTAATTATAATGATATATATATTAGTAAGAAAATCGTTTAAATTTTGCATGGAATTTTTTCCTGGATGTGACATTGTAATTAAGTAGAAACGAAAATGACAAATCCAACATTGAAAAAATTAATAAACGTCATTTTACTATTATATTTAATTTTTTTATTTCATTTTCTTACTTTAATCATTCATTTTTTCATCTATGATAGAATAAACATGTCATTATCATGAAAAGGTCACGTGCTTAGACTGAAAAGAAATATTAGATTTTTTTAGCTAATATTAATTAAACTTTATTAAGTATTAATGATTAAAGAATTAAATATTATTAAAAAAATCCAGATCAATGTTAATTTTGATGCTTACATATCTTTATTTTAATTCCATCTGTTATTAAATTTTAAAATTAATTTAAGAAATTTTATACTACTTTTCATAAAGAATCGTCAAACATAACTAAAAGTCAATAAAATATTAGATAATTATTAAAAATATGTTAATTTGTAAACATTTCTAGGTAGTTAAAAATTAAAAAAAAAACACATTCACTTAGACTTCGTATATGTATGTCAATTCTGGTCATCCATACTAGCTGTTTTCAGATCAGAAATTAAATATACGTCAATAAAGATCAAATGCATGTATATTACTTTTTTATGCTAAAAGTAATATTTTTTTTCAAATCAGGTTAATTTAACTTTAAATTTGCTAATTTTACTCAAATAACGTGTCTTTAGGAACATTTTCTTAAATCGGCCTAAATTTTGAGATTCCGATCTATATAATTTTTATTTGAAATACAACAGAATATTTTACTTATTTGAAATAGTAAATTTAATCACTTAGCTTTCAATTAAAGCTAAAATAGATTCTTCAAGAATGCATTTTAAATTCTTAAAATTCATTTTAAATCTTAGATATGAAAGATTTATGCCGAATTAGTGAAAGTACCTAGTATAAATACCTTCGTCGTTCATATGTTTGCCGTAAATAATTAGTGTCCATTGTATTATGAATGTTAAGAGATAAACATAGTATATATTTATCTGGTTTGTGCCTCTGCTGTACGTTTTGTGATTATTGACAAAATCAAAAGAAGAATCTGTATTTTAATCGATCCTGACCAGACATTTCGAGTTTAGTTACTTTTTAACAGATGTGACGTGGCTTCTGTCTTTTCTACTAATATTTTCATAGTAACTGTTCTGACGAACTATTTTCTCTTGAGCCCCGAATACATGAATTTAAGCATGCGACTAGACTGTCATCTTGGCCACTCTCGTTTACTGATGAAATAGAGAAATTCTCCCACCCCTTCTACTCCAATATTTTTTCACGTACTTCCTACCTGTGGAAATCCCTCCCATCTAGTCGTTTTCATTATAACTACAATCTTCAAAATTTGAAATGCAACCTCAGTTGCCATCTACTGTCTTCTTGAACACAGTTCAAATTTCGTTCCTTCCTCAGCCGCACTATACTCGTTGTTTTCTTAAACCTTCGCTCTCTGTAAACAACTGTACATTAGTGGCATTCCCGCCTTCCATGGGATGAAATGATTCTTAAAATATACATCATTGTTTGATAAAGTCCGTCGTCAGTTATGGACCCCCTTTTATTTAGAATGTGTTAAGAAACAGGAAAATCTCGTTAGAAACACATAAAGGAATACAGAACTTTTAAGTGAGTTCAATTCTCTTATATGACAATGAATGATGGAAAATTCCTTCATAGATATATGAGCCGCAGAAATGTGGTTCTAAATAGTGAAACTGACATTTCCATGCAGTGAACAGCAAAGGCGAAGTTTTAGGGAAAATTAATTGTTATTGAGATTCTCCGCTAATTTAATAAAAAAAAAAATTTTGACACAAAAAAACTTACTAAAACATCGAATAAGCAACTAATTCAAATAGAGTTTAGTTGAAAGATTCTCCCGCTAATTTAATAAAAAAAAAAAACTTGGAGAATTGGACACAGTCGGGAAAAAAAGCTGGATATACTAAAGCCAAGTTTTGAGTTAGAACTAAACTGCAGAAAATAAAGTTTAAACCTTATCAAAGTGTAATAAACCTTTGAACTGAGCATGAGGAAATAGGGTCGTCAGAAAAGAAGCAATTGTTAGCAAACTCCAATTAGGAATAACCAAAGCAGAAAATACGGAAATATATATTTAATTAAGCGCTACAAATATGTTATAAAAAAAGAATTTAACAATTCTGTGTCTTCTTAAATTATATGGAAATAAAATAGACGTGATCACTATAAAGTATTTAACGATTTAGGGAGAAGTTACTAGAATGTTAATCAAGTGGCTGGATTCCGCTCCAATAATTATGAAGGCATCCTAAAAAAACCAATTTTCGCCCTTTCCATGTGCTAGTTTTTAAAATATATATTTAATAGACATAGTGATTTTTAAACTCTGGCACTAAAAAATAGATAAAAAAAAATATATTCGGTTTAATGCCCCATAATAAGAAAAGAAGATCATCATCGTGTAAAAGCATCTCATCCCGATCTTGAATTTAAAAAAGCGATGAGGAGATAGGATAATTAAAAACATTCAATTCTTTAATTAAAGCTTTCATAATTAAGAATACGACACACGCTACAATATAGGTATATGGTAATAGAAAGAAAAAGTCCACAACAAAACTAACTGTGGAATTGGTAGTCTATCTTGGGAAAAACACAAACATAAAGAAGTTTTTACTAATTGGAAAAAAAAAATGAAAAAAGCGGGGCATAAAACTTTTTAATCAAGGCCACTAGAATCTAAAAAGATAAAACATACAAACAAGAAAATTGCTGATTCACTGCTGGGATTTCTACAAATGAATGCGTAAAGATTTAATAAATAAATTTAAAACCATAATGATCAATAAAATATATTTTAATCAGATTATATGGTCATATATTATATATATATACACAACCATATATATATATATATATATTTATATATACATGTGTGTACACATGTGTGTTTGTGTTTTTTTGTGTGTACGCACATATATATATGTGTGTGTGTATATATATATATATATATATATAGATGACAACACAAACTTTTAGAAGAGGTTTAATTAAAAAACAGCTATATATTATGTGTGTGCATATATATGGGTGTGTATATGTATGTACATAAATATATATATATATGTATATACATATATATATATATATATATAAGTGTGTGTGTGTGTAACAACTATATATACATGTATATATATATATGTATGTAACCATATACATATATATATATATATGTATTCAAATATAAAACACGGCAATATAATATGGCCATACATATCATACAAACAGAAATATATGAATATATACACAATGTATACGCCACTATATATTTATATATATATATGTCTGTGTGTGTATACATGTATATATATATATATATGAACATATATATGAACATATATATGTATAAATATAGAAATATTTCTTGTTTGTATATTGTGTTATATATATTTGTATACATATATATATTATTGGTGTGTGTTGCATACACATGTATCTATATGTTAGTAGGTTTATGTACACATGTATTTTTACATATGCATGTGTATATATGTATTGTAGATAGATATTTTTATATATATATTTATAGATATGTATGTATGTGTGTATATATATTTATGTATATTTATGTGTATATATATATATACCTATTATGTATATGTATATATATATATGACTCTTTTTTATATATATATATATACATATATACACACATTTAGGTTTATATATATATATATATATATATGTTTATTTTATATATATATATATATATACATATATTTATGTGTGTTAATCATTCCTAGTGCCAATATATATATATAATTATATATATATACACACACTATACAATAATATATATATATATAAAACATGAAATATATTTATTATATTTATCATTTTATATATATATATATATATATATTCATATCTTTGATATAATTCAATAATATATTTATATATACATATTTTCACACATATATCGGCTTTCATATATAAATATATATATATTCATAAAACAAATATTCCCCATTGCATTTTTTTTTTTTTTTTTTTTTTTTTTTTTAGTGTGTATGTATATATGTATCTAATTATTGGGTGGACAATTATTGTATTAAATATGCATGACCACATACAAATATAAAACATTTTTGTATTATCACACACACACACACACATGATTATATATATATTTATATATATATATATATATATATATATATATATATATATATTTTTTTCATATACAATTTAGAATACAATGAAATGAAAACGTTCCATTTATTTTATTTTCAACATCTTAAACAGGAAGAGATGCGGACACAGAAATTTGAACAAGGGAAAAACAAAAAAAAACAAAAAAACATAATACATAAAACTGTAAACCAGAGTGGCGCTGTTGACATTATTTATGCTAAAATATTGCGAGCGTGAAGTAAACAAAATATTGGATTACATTGTAACAAGGAAGGTACTCATATATATAAGCATACACATATGCATGTATATATATACGTATATATATTTATATATTTATATATAATAAGTATATGGCAAATATATATATATATATACGCCAGTAAAATGTCTATAGTATTATTAGATGTTTTCTTATAAAGAAACATTGGTCATTCGTTGACCGCAGAATTACTATTAGTATTGTGTCGTTTAACAGGATTTATTTAGCAAATGATTTCGCGAGACAAGAAATTGTACTCAAAAGAATCACTCTTTTCCAGTATCTTTTAGATGGGGTATCCTTCCTATTGTGTCGTTTAACAGATTTATTTATCTGAAAGTAATCCTCTTTCCAGTATCTTTGTGGAACGTCAGCATCTTGATTATGCCATTATTTTCTTACTTGCGATAGCGATTTTAGTGTTTGCTGCTGTTGATAGTCCTCATATTATGTGGCATCTGTCATTTGCTTATGAATCTGTATGGTCAGTCAACAATTTTCTAAATTGGATAGTTTTCTGCGGTGAAACGTAGAGAGAGTCGAATCGACAAGAAACCGAATAAAATATAAGAAAATCAGTTTTATGGATAATTCATAATTGAAATCGAGAGAAATCTAAGTAATTCGACTTAGTAACACTTATGTAGGGTAAATCTACACCACCTTTCAACTTATTAAGCAAATTATATAAACGTCAACAATTCAAATTTGGTTTGAAAAAATTATCTAATTCTAAACAATCAATTTAGATGTCAAAACACAACCCAAGTTAAAATTCTGCATATTATCAATATGTTTTGCTGAAGTTATTGAAGTTATCAGATATATACTAAAAAAGAAAAAAACAAACAAAAAATAAACTGCCGTCTAAAGTTATTGGGCAAAACCAAATAATCATGTTACTTCAATAAAAAGGTAATACGTCATCAAAAATTGGTCAACGCCTTTAATAGAACAAATAAAAAAAACACCTATAAGCCTTTGAATCATTTATATTTTAATATGGTGACCCTTCTCAATAACAGCCGGTAATCTATTATCCAATGTGCCTCACTATAGTAATAGGTAGGCACGGTGTAGTAACGGATAGCGGCTCGAACTGAGGAATCGGAGTGTCGAGTTCGAATTCCAGATTCAAATCCATTACATTCACTTACGTGCTAATGCCTTTGAGAAAGGTATGAATCCTCTTCTCCCCCAGCTATGGGTAAATATTAGTGCAGATAGTGTTCTTTAGCCTTGAATGGCAACTGGTCTACCGCAGAAAGAAATAACAACCTACTGCGGAAAAATAATCTGCCACGTCAGGCATGTATCGAACGATACATGATCGCCTAAGCGTGCATCACGTATGGCACATAACTGACTGACTGAAACTATTATCTATTGATTTTGTTAATTTTTTTTTACTTCAGCGGATTCAATTTCCGTCATAGTAGTTTTAATTACTTCCCATAAATCTGCTTTGCTTTTAGAATGTTTTCCAACTTCATGTAATTTCATCTTCCTAATTGACCATATAGTTTCGATCGGATTCAGGTCAGGACTTGATGGTCTTTTTTTCATTATCTTCTCTTCTGAAAATCTTTTATGCTCAAATAATTCACAGAAGCTTCGATATATGAGAAGGAGCACTATGAATACTATGAATACACACTTGACTTTGAAACTGTGTGATTGGTACTTGTACCATGCGAAGGAAGTCTTGTTCATAAAATCCCAATAGGTAGCACTGTTAAGTTGAAATTCTTCATCGACATTGAATGGTCCAATAATGCTTTGGTCGACAATACCTCGCCATATCATAACGCTATCTCCTCCTTGTTGCTTTCTTTTTCTGAATTGGATAAAATGCACCTTTTTACCCTTGTATCAGCTCCTACAAAGGTCACTAGACATGCATCCGTGAAAATTACTTTAGAAATGTCAATTTTCATATAATTCTTGGGTATAATTTAACGATTTAAAATATTTGCTTTAGTGAGAAGAGGTTGTCTACGAGATTTTACAGATCCAAATTCACAAAGCATTCTATAAATTGTTTCTTTTTTGACTCTTTCAATGTCAGCCTATTGAATAATCTGAGCGCTGGTCAATCGTTGTTTTGACATAATTTAGTTTACATTCATTTCGAGGAAGTAAGTTCTTAAAGCCTTTTCCTTTGCTTCGAGTTCTCAAATTACTTATATTTGGAAGAATCTTCTTTATCTTTCGAAAATCTCCATTGATATCTCCATTTTAACATTTGTTAGATCCTTCCTTTTACCCATGTTTGAACATATATCATAGACAAAAACAAAAAAAAGTTGTTATTAGATTTCATAGGTCTTCAGCTGATATTAGTTTAATCTGCATAATAACTTCAGTCAGTTCATTTTCGTAAATTCCAAATATGTCAAAAACTAAATAAGTTAAATATTTTACTAAGGGTGGAAATGGGCGTGTTCAAATATTGGTTCATAACTTTTTGAGTTATTGAGGTTTATTTCATTTGCATAATGACTTCGGACAGGCTGTATATAGAAAACTTGAGTCACTTTCAATTGAGATCTGAAAGAGTACCATAATTTTATAAAGGATTCATAGAAAAATGACTGGATATAAACGTTGTGACAATCCACTATAGAATAAGCATATTAAAGCTGAAAGGTAACGAGTATAGGTATAACTGACAGGGGAAGAGATTTCATTAAAAAAACTGTTAAAGTAGATACAAACTGACCATACAAACCAATGATTTATGCCTACACTAGACTATGTCCATGAGAATGAAGCATACAGTCTTGTTTGCTTTTTATATTCAAACGGATCACACATCCAAAGCAAGAATTCCAGATCTAATAGAAAATAAGAGAACTTGTTATATAGTAGATTTCTTTATTCCATAACATCACAGGGAAGATGTGAAAGAAAACACAAAATAAAATATCTCAAGCATACCATTGAACGAAACGGAATTTTGGAACAGATGTTTTGTAAATATGTTCTGTATTATCGGCAAAGATTTTTGCAAACAAAGAAGAAACTAACAAACACTGATTTTTTTCCTTACCGACTATCAATAAGTGATGTTCTATTCTTCTCTGTAATAGAAATTTTCACAGATCTGATTTAATAGAGAAAATCATCCAAATGCCCACCCACAGAATTTTGGGCGCAAACACATGGGAAGGAAATAATAACATTTCACAACAGAATTCTCGCAAATGAATAAATATATTGTTATGAAAACTCATTAATTGTATTTGATAATCTATTTTTTAAACAGGTTAAATTTCTACCTGTTATAGCCTAGAGAATACATGTAGCAAGGCCAGCATCGCGAAATATGAAATAGTATTATTTTCTGTCAGATACCTGTAATATATTTTTTTTATTTTGAATTTGTATCTGTGCTTTTCTCTTTAAATCCTTTGGCATCTTACAGTAAATTTTATTCAGCAGGCTATCCGCCAAGCGCTCTACATCTTTTAGTATCTTAGCGACAGAATGAAAAATGTCCATATGTGTACATATTAA
>CAHIKZ030001713.1:4437500-4442500 GCA_903632075.3 Acanthosepion pharaonis
GCTATCTCCTTATATAAATTCCCAATTTTCCGACCACTGAGAAGAAAGGAATTCACTGAGCTAATATACTTAACCAGATAAGATTTCTAACCAAAGGAAAATGATAATTATATTTACGGAGAAATTATTGCAGAGAGAATAAGTTTTGACAATCTCTTCTATCGTAAGCTGTAAAAAATATCGATTGGTCTGAAGGAATGGCACCAAAGTTGATTAGCCACAAAACCAATCTTGAAGAACGTGCATTTTATGCGGGAATATTTTATGCCAATGTTGCGTCTTCTGGAGGAATTATGTTTCCAACAATTTCTAAACTTCTGTACATTTATCTCATATTTGCAGAGGTTTGACACCATCGCCAGGAATTACTCGAGATGATTTCTACCTTCCAGTTTTCGAAATGCCAAGACCGTTTAAATTTGACAATTGATATTGCCAGACCCACAAAAAGCCTAATGATATAGAAGCGAACAACATTTATGTGTTTCTAAAACAGGACATATAGATGTAATCAGAGCGCGATAGATTGACGAGCTAAAGTTGATAGATCTGGACATATATCACTTGTATTTATTTCAAGCTAAATGTGCATTGGCAATAACATTTTGTCTATATTTGAATGGCAGAAATTAGGCTATGATTCAAGGTATACACATAGCAATTACCAAAAAAAAATGTAGGTAATTCATATAAATCACACTCGCATTGAATTGAAACAGTTGAAGTTTAGTTTTATAAATTTGCTGGTCAAAGATTACATTTTTAAATGAAAAGATGGTACCAAGATGTAATATTGTGAACGTATTTTTTTTCTTAGTGCCACTCAGTCGAAAGTGATTATTGAGAGAGGAAGCCTGGAAGTGATAGGAATTTAGCGAAGAGGAATTAAATAAAAAAAATAACATGTTTCAGAAAGACAGATTATGGTGATGGAAGTAACATTTAAATTATTGAAGATTGTAATTGGCAGAGAAACAAGGGAACGTAATAGATTTCCAGAGGTTAGAAGTGTGAGCAAATAAATATAAATAACTATAAATATAGAACCTCCTGTTCTTTCTATCTATTGCAACAGTAAAAGGATGAGACTTACTAACCCGGTCTAGTAGTACGCCTAAATAAACTCCATCGAGGTACTTAGAACAAATTCCACGAAAATATTTATAGGAAAAACAGAGAGAAAAAATCAATGTGGCGTGTAAGTTGAAATGCCAGATCAGCAGCGATAATATTACAGACCGTTCTTTGGATTTTGCCGTGAATCTCGAGATATAGAGACTTTAACACCGTAACAGATATGGCAACAATATTTAATTCACGAAAAAATAGCAATACATCTTTGGGGAAAAATATTACCAGCAATAGATTTTGAAGAAAATTGTTACCAGTAAAATATTTTTGAAAAAAAAAAATATATTACCAGCAGTTCATTTTAGGAAATTAGAAAAGAATCCAGCAATATTCTTTTTTGTAAAAGTAAAGTATTGTCAACAATACGACGGGGGATCCAAAAAATAACCGGAATTGTGCCCTGTAATTATATTCATTTATTGTTACATGTTTATATTCTTATTACCTTCAGCGTATTCTCTATTTGAAGGAATGCACCGGTCCAGACGTGTTTTCCACTGTTCAAAGCTGTCCTGGAACTCTTGTGAAGTTATGTTTCGAATGACTCGGTCGTTTTCTTCTTAACCTCTTCGGCATCTGTAAAACGTTTTTCTTTGAGGACTTTCTTCATTCGGGAGAAGAGAAAAAAGCCGCAGGTGTCGAGATCGGGTGAATACGGAGGGTGGTCAGAAACTGCATTAAACGCAAGTCGCTGTGCGCTGGAGCCTCGTTATGCAAACACCCCCACTTCACTTTGCCAAAGGCCAGGGCGTTTTCGTCTCACCGTGTCTCGCAAATTCTTCAGGACTTCCAAGTAAAAACTCTGGTTAACAGTTTAACCAGGAGTAACAAATTCTTTATGAAGAATTCCTTTCACATCAAAGAAACAAATCAGGATCGTCTTGACATTGGACTTCACTCGACACGCTTTTTTTTTGGTGGGGGGGTCGTTGGAGACTTCCACTGACTTAATTGCTGCTTCGTTTCCGGGTGGTAGCCATAGCACCAGCTTTCGTCACCGGGGATGACCTTCGAAAAAAAGGTCTGGGTCAACTTCCAACTGGTCTTTCTGTTTACGACAGACATTCTTTCAGCCATGGTAAAAAGAGACGAAAAGTCGTGAAGCACTTCAAAACAAATGTGAAACTCAGAGTTGTACATCTTCCCACGATGACATCAGTTAGCAAATTGATGCCTGAGGGTTGCCTCAAGTGGCATTCAACAGTGGAAGCCTGAAATACTAAAAACTTATCTCACAGAAAACGATTCCGGTTACTTTTGCACCCTCCGTACATTTTTTTGAAATAACAAAACATATTATTACCAGCAGCACATTTGGAAAAAATAACCCCCAAAAAACGAATTATCAACAGCAATACATCTTTGAAAAAAATATTACTACCAGCGATAGACTTTTGAAAAAAGAATATAACCAGCAATGCATTTGACTCTCGACGAAAAACCCTCTTTACAAATATACGACAATAAAACCTTATCAAAAAACTGATTTCTTACATGGAAAACATATTCTATCTTGTAGGCTTTAAATAAACCATAGAGTTTGATATGTCGAAAAACAAAATAAACCAAACTAAACTAGATCATCTATTCATGCAATAAAAGAATCATTTGCATATGATTTTGAAATTGTTTTCTTTCGAAATTTCGTTACTGCTACGTTATCGAAGCCAAGGAAGATATCTCAAAGTTTATGCTGTGATAAATTACTTCTTTCTTGGGCATTTTGACTTAGTGTCGTAGTTAGCAAACTTTTATCGCTATATCAACTACAAATTCTTAGCGAGTTCGATTTCACTATATGCTCATATATAACCTTTGATTTTTTTCGATATCTAAGATCCGCATTGTAAATAACTATATAGCTGGGCATATCGACGTGGTGTAATGGTTAGCATGCTTGCCTCTCTAGAAGAATTACAACTGAACAATGAGTTCGATCTTCATTTGGGTACCCCAAACTCTCGGGCTTGTGCCACATATAAGCGATGCTTAATAAATCCTTTAGGGACTGTTCAACGTGCTATAATAGAGCGATTACAACTGAGCAGTGAGTTCAATCCTCACTGGGTTCTCCCTATCATTGGCATTTTGCGCCAGTTAAGCTACGCTTAATATATCGCTATATTAATATTTTACAGCAACACAATTAATTGGGACGACATTTTTATATCGACGATTATTAAAATTGTTCAGTTTTATAAGATCCTTTTTACGGATTGGTATAATTGCGAATTGAACTGTATTGAATTGTTACGGGTATCTGTCCTCCTATATAGCAGTAAATGCTGGACAATCTCCTCATAGATGAAAGGACTTGAAGCAACAGAAATGTTGTTCTGTAGAAAGAAGCTGGGGATAGCATGGACCCAACATGTGACCATCGATGACGTTTTAGAGAAAATGAAAACAAAAAAGGGAAATTATGCATAACATCAGCAAGAATCAATTGAAATTTCTGGGCAAAGTAATGTGGAAAGAGGGTTTGGAAAATCTGATACTCACAGGAAAGTTTGAGAGATAAACAGCGCATGAGACAAGAAATGAGCTTGAGTCAATGTGTGGTAGAACAAGTTTTAAGAGAAATAAAAAAGTATTAAGACGTACAAGGGACAGGAAGATGTGGAGGGACATGATCGTCTTCAATCTGTAGGGAGGTGGCACATAAAAGAATAAGATAATTCCTAATACAATGTAACCCGCATATAAGAGAGTTGTCGGGACCGGAGAAGAAGTCTCTTATATCCGGGTTTTTCTTATATCCGGGTTTGGTCTATTTTATATACATTAAAATCTCTCTTATATCCGGGTTTCTCTTATATCAGGGTCTCTTATATCCGGGTCTCTTATATCCGGGTTACCCTGTATATTGTTTGCTTGCTTTGTATTATTTTTGCCCTGTTCTTCTTTTCTTGTTATTGTTTATTTCACATTTTATCAATTCAGTTTGATAGACAGTTCTGTCATTTTTACATTACACTATGGCTACTCACTCTACAGTCACCACAAGTAAAAAATGCATTATTGATTATTTTTATTAAGAATGATTGTAAACTAGAGGCCAGTTCTCAGTTTCATATGACTCAGTCCCAGTCTGTCTTGTCTTGAAGTCAGAACACTATGTTCGCTTATCCAAACTTGGCCTTGTGTCTCAACCCCCAATTCTTAGTTTTTGAACTTTTTGCCATACTACTGCTTTGTCCTTTTACTGTTAATTTGCCTTACATAAAGTGTAACCCGGATATAAGAGAGTTGTCGGAACCGGAGAAGAAGTCTCTTATATCCGGGTTTCTCTTATATCCGGGTTTGGTCTATTTTATATACATTAACACGGGCTCTAATTTGGGACCAGAGAAAATCTCTCTAATATCCGGCTATCTCTTATATCCGGGTCTCTTATATCCGGGCTACACTGTGAGTGTTAAGCATAAAACAAATCTAAAAAAATAAGGTATTTTTCCGATTTCCAACACATCATATCTACTTGCATAAATTTATTTATTTCGATGATTTCATGAAGTGAACGGTTTTATTTTTCCTTTAGTTTTGTTATCGGAGATTTCTTGCTTTCTGTTAAAAAGAGCCGAATTTATTTCAGAGCAGAGATTGTACTGTTGAGTAGCTTGACTCGGGGTTATGGTAGCAGAAGCAAATGATTTTGTTTAAGGTAGATCGGTAACTACACAGAATAGCTAGAAAGAGGGTGAAAAAGAAATAAAGAAAGCAGGCTTGGGGATAGCTCGCATATATTTATCATGCTTTTCGAATAAGCGTTATTTGCAAACGGGAGAATGAACGATGATAACGCAAATACTTGAAAAAGTCAGAGAATTAATGCCAACGAAGGAATAGCTTACGTTCGGAGAAACGAT
>CAHIKZ030001713.1:4447500-4485000 GCA_903632075.3 Acanthosepion pharaonis
AAGCACATAACTCTCATCACTTTGTGTATCTTTAGACAAAGTCAAGACGTGTCAGTGTAGAAAAGATCGCATATGTTTCAAACTTCCCCCTCGAGGTGGTCAGTGGCATGAAAGTGACAACATCACGTAGTGGATGTTTTCACGCATGTTACATAATCAGATGAAAAACGGCGGAAGAAAGCACTTGCACACGGATGAACATATAAATAAATATTAAATTCTTTTCCTTTTCTTTTTACACTTTGCACATGCGTCGAGGTTCTTGCAACAAAAAGAGAAAGTTTCATTATTCAGTACTATAAAATGTCTTATGAATATTACTAAACATTAGGCTGTCCAAAACATAATGACTATGCCTTATGATTCAACAAATCAAGGCATGTCAGGGGTTGATTTATGAGATATTTCTTATCGATTTACCTCTGTGCAAGGCAGTAAAGTCACTAAGACACAAAGGATTACTGAGTATGGGAAAATAGGTAAAATAAACTTTACTAATTAGGTGGAACAAAAGAATAGCAATCAGGGGAACGGTATATAACGAATGGCATTGCATTTAAATTTTTAAAGATTAAAGTTAGCTGGAAAGAATGGAGCCGGTAGAGAGTTCAACAGTCGAGAAAAGGAAACTCTTAGCGTATGATTTACGTCTATATCTAACCAGTTCAGCTGTAAATTGATGATATATCGACGCCAGTTTAGTACTGCGCTTAAACTGAAAAAAAAACTAGGTAGCATAGCTAAAAGCTTATTTTAACAACTGAAATGAAAATATTTATTTGAAAGACAAAGATAAGCAACCTTAAAACGATGGGAATCTGACTGAAGCCGAGCTGCCATATCGGGCCGATAATATTGCTGATTCGTCTTTAGATTTTATCAAGGAGCTCAATTGATATAGCAGGAGCACCGGTCGTTATGTGGCAGCAATATTCTAAGCATAGAAGAATGGTAGACTTATACATGCGTATGATAGTTTGAAAAGAAAATTATCTCGCACGACATAGTGATTTTATCATTTCTTGTATTAGACTGTTCGGAAAGCAATTTATCCTTCCTTCTACTACGGTGTTCAGAAATTAATCACGTATTTCATTACTATGAATTCAACATTCAAGGGTTGGGCGATCATGGTTATCAACTACTTTATCTTCTTTGTATAACTTAACAATGTTTGTATTTTGCTATCCCCCTCTCATCCCTGTTCTGCCACACAAAAATGAACACTTTTGTTAAGTTATCATTTGCTTCTCTCTGTTCATTTTGCTTTCAACTTGTCTTGTGAGTATGGACTTCATCATCCTCTTCCCTTATTATATATCCTAGAAATATCAATTATCGTTTTCTGACTCAAAGTATCAGCTGGTTGAATGTTGGAAGTGTCTCCTTACTTTTGTCTTTTCTCCTCAGAAAACGGTCGATCAGGAGACTGCACAACGTTCTTTCTGTTGTTGCTTATGTTTGACGCCTTATAATCATGTACATGGTTACGGAATTGGTAAATATTGTATATTTGAGCATCATTATATCTGGGAAAACTGACAAGAATGACAAAAGCGTGGGGAAGAAAAATGAAAAGGCACTTTGTTATATAGAATCCATAACAAAGACGCAGAGAAGGGAATAAGAAAAACTCTATTTTCTTCCCAATATTAACAGGAATTCAAAGCTGAAGAAGAGAACAAAAATCCACTATATTTTATTCAACCTATCAATAAAAAATCCTAACCGGAATCTGTAGAAAAAAAAAGTGGAGAAGGCAACGTGAAATCACTATATTTTATTTTTCTTGTCAACAGAAAATCTAAAAGCAATTTTTATAAAAACATGGAGAAGGCAATGAGAAACAACTGTATTTTATTCCTCAAGTCAACAGAAAACCTAAGAGGAATATGTAAAAAAAAAAAACATGGATAAGGCGACTAGAACTTAGACTATTTTATTTCCTTTATCAACAGAAAACCTAACAGGTATCAGTAGAAAAACCGAGAAGACAAAAAGGATCCACTCTCTTTAGTTTCACATTTCAGCATAGGACCTAATAGGAATCTGTAGAAAATAAAAAATGTAGAGGACAACAAAAATCCACCCTATTTAATTACTACCGTCTACAGAAATCTAACAGGGATATGTGGAAAAAAACCGAGGAGAAGGCTACAAGAAGACATTCTATTTTATTTTCCCTCTCAACATAAAACCTAGCAGGAATTTGCAGAAAAAACGTGAAGATGGCAACGGCAAACCATTCTATTATATCTCCCCGCCCTCAACAGAAAACCTCACAGGAATCTATCGAAAAAGCCATGGAGAACGCAAAACGAAATCACTGTATTCGAATGCCCTTTCAACAGAATACCTAACTGGTATCTGTAGAAAAAACCGTGGGGGAAAGCAGCATGAAACATCATTGTTTTATTCCCCATGTCAAAAGGAAACCGGTCAAGAATATGTAGATAAATAAGACGGAGAATAAACTACTCTATTTTATTAACCCTGTCAACAGGAAATCTAAGAAGACTATGTAGAAAAAAACCATGGATAACCTCTCTATTTTATGTCCTCTGTGAACAGAACACCTACCAGGAATCTGCAGGAAAAGCTGTTGAGAAAGCAACAAGGAATCACTCTATTTTATTCCCCCTGCCAAGAGAAAACTTAACAAGAATCTGTAGAAAAACCGCAGAGAAGGCAAAAATAATCCACTCTGCCTCATTCGCTCGGTTGATAGGAAACCTCTCAGGAATCTGTAGAAGTAAACATGGAGAAGGCACTATGAGACTAAGCTATTTCATAACCCCTGTCAACAGAAAACCTAAGACGATTCTGTGTAAAAACTGTGAAGAAAGCAACAAGAAAATACTTTACCTCATTCCCTATGTGAACAGAAATCCTAACTGGATTCTTTATAAAAACCATGTTGAAGGAAATCTATTTTATAGTCCCTCCCAACATAAAACATAACAGGAATCTGTACAAAATTCCGTGGAGAAGGGAACCAGTATCCATTCTATTTTATTCCACTTATCAACATAAAGCCTAACAAGATCTGTAGAAACATCCATGGAGTAGACAACAAGAAATCACTGTAGTTTATTTCACGTGAACCGCAAACGTAACAATAATCTGTATTAGAATCCTTGTAGAATGCAGCAAAAACTAACTTTGTCTACAGAAAACACAATAATTACAAAATAGTGGAGAAGGAAAAAGAAAAGCAATCTATTATTTTTCCTACGACAACAGAAAACTTAACAGGTGTATGTAGACAGCCATGATCGCTTAAATCTTGAATAGTTAAGTCAAAATCACATATTTATACAGATACTTATATATAGTCATCTACTTTTGGGGGTATGTGTAATTGTTCATTGAATTTTATTTGAGTATGTAAGCGTTTATTTGGTTGAGGGATAGGTAAATACTGACCGTTTATATTTGCCTGAAAAAACATTTTCTTATTTCTGCTATAGCTGAATTCTTCTAGTATATTAAATATTTAACTGGTTTAGGAAAATATCTTTTTTTATTTGATTCTATATGAATTTGTTTCTTCACTGATTGGTAAATATCGGATGTTTATATTTGAGTGCTTAAATATTTTGTGGTGTCGTGCTGCTCAGTAGGGGATGTAGCCGTCTTATTAAAAATTCCCGCTGACAGAGCAAGTAAGTTCTTGCTAATTCTCATTCAAAGTGTTGAAATATGGTAATGAATGTAAGGAACAACAATTTATCGTGTTTGAGTTTATAACCTTTTATTATTAGGCAGAAATTTAAAACGATAATGGCCACTGCAGGAGAACAAAATAAAATTATCCGATCTTACTTGCCGCTAAGCTCTAGTTTTAATATTAATTTGATTGTCGATATTTAATCCCAAATACACGATTCATTTTGTTTTACGTACCATATACTTTAAGACTATGGCTGTCTATAATATCCAAACTTTCCTTTGTCTAAGTAACATTTGATTATTTACTATTCACGTTTTTCCCGAAATCTGCTGTCTTCATTTTCAATTTATTCTGTTTTCGTCTACCATTATTCCTTTTAAGATACCCGTTGTCTATTCTGTCTATATTTCTGATATGAGGTATTATGTACACTATTTACATTACTCGGACTGTTGTCCTCATATTTTTCGCCATATTTATGACAACGTTTCGGCCGTTGTACGCTCCGGCCTTCTTCAGGTGGTTGGAATGTCGAACTGAACCCTTTATTTCGTTCACTGGGGTAGACTGCTCTAGTTCAACGTGTCATGTTTAATGGATGTCAGTTATCAGTTATATCCTGTTAATTCCCTCTCCAAGTTCTCCACTGCCTTAAGTGGGTACTGAACACACACTCTTTCAATCATGTTACTGGATCTAACCAACGCCTTTATCCACTGTGCCATGTGTCCTCGCCACATTGACCCAAATTTCCTTGCAGTAGATGCAGCTATTGATTCGATGTAATCGTTCCACTTTAGGTCAGTTGAAAACCTGATGCCAAGAAGGCGCGTGTGACTAGCATCAACCATGCTGATGGCGGGTAAGAAAGTTTGTCTATGATGGTTGAGAGCAGTTTTGCTGACATTAACTGCTTTGTTTTGATAGCTCCAATTTGGGTTTGCGTTTTTGAATGACAAATATTCATTCCGTCTTCTTACACTTAATGGTTTTCCTTATATCATGTTTATTTTTTATTTTTATTTTTTTTACCTTTTCTAAGGTTAAAATAACATCTGCAATTATATACTATTCAGCTCAAATTATACACATTGACATAAATTGCTGGTAAATCTTATTTTTACCTAACCATCTTAATATCGTAAACGTTAATTAAATCTGATATGATAATTCCTTTTTTATTTTACCCACCCTTTCCTCTTATTTCCATTCATCCGGGACATTCATCCTTTAACCACACAGTCCTGGATATGACGATAAAGTACATTTGGGAACAAGACCTCTGAACGGAGACTTGGAGGTTTTAACGATCGTGTTAACAACCCCTTAATTGATGATCACAGGTCAATCATTACACAGAGCACCTGTTGCGGGGGTGGGAACATAGCTATGGATAAATATTGAACCCCCAAACAAAAACAAAACACTGTGAATATATAGAATACATTTTTATAGCAAAAGTACCAGCAATACATTTGTATATATAAAGAAATTACCAACAACACCTATTTATAGAAGAATGATCACTAATACATTTTATATCTAAATGGCCAGCAATACAATTTTATCTGTAGTTGAAGGCCTGCAATGACGTTAAAATATATATTTAGATGAAGCCATAAAATCGCGTCCTAACTCTCAATCAACCTCCAAGACAGACTTTATCCACAGACAGTAAATAATGGAAGACCAATTTTTCATGGATTCAAAAACAAACCAGAGGCACTAGAGTGAAGTATGCGATCAACTCATTTTTAATACAGAAATTTCTAAGCTTATTTAGTAACACCGTATTCATCTTTTGTGCTAGCTGACGGCATTGGCTTGGTGCATAATTATCAGGCGTTTTTGTTGGCGAGGTATTTGTTAATAAAAATTGCTGTTTTGTCTAACTTTATTTTCAAGTCATAAAAATGAGTGTCGATAATCATACGCTCCGGAATAAACATTTAAAATGTTAATGTTGAACTCTTATGTTTCTTTTTTCACAATGAATATCGTTAAAAAACGCCTGATAATTATGCACCGACCCAATATTATAATTCTAAAGAAAAACTTATCTGATTCCCTTAGTGACATTCATCTCGCAAAAATATTAGAACCCGTCGTTATTTCACGTAAGGAATCTTTAAAAAAAAAAGGATTTCTATTTTGGTGTCTGTATCATGAATCAAGAGAAACAAGAGACACGGAGTTGCGGAATTCTATTTTCGCGAACGTTCTAAAAGTGCCTGGAATAAGAAAGAACCTAAAAGTATTGAAATTATGCAGAAATGTACAGTTACAGTGTCATTCGCGATACTTGCTATTTTTAGCCTAAGTCCATTTTGCTAAAAATAGCAGGCATCATGAAAGGCGAGAAATAAACCGACTGCTAACTAAAATCCGAATGAATCTTCCATCTTCTGCGACTAATCTTATTCCGTGCTCTGAATGTCGATCAAACATAGCCGAAGAGAGTCTTGTATATTGTTCCCGTGTATAATCTTTCACGCAATTTCGGATAGGCTGCAGTTGAGAAAGAAAGTGATATTAAATACATTTGTAAGAAGACAGTAAATTTGTCAAACGGGAGGTTTTCTCATCGGATTGTGTTTAGGAAAGTGGTTTGGCATAAGAGACAATATTTTCTTTTGTAAAATATACCAAATGGCGAAACGTCAGATGTTTTGTTGTGTGGGGCACAGTTAATACCTCTTGTTTCTTATTTAGGTAGAAGAATTTTCAGCACGTTCTAGCATATTGTAGACATGAATGAAATGGGAAAACACAAACACTCACACACGCATACATTTAAATGATATACAAAATAATTTTCGGAAGGAAGGAAGAAGTCATTATAATGAGATTTTGTTTTATCATTTCTCACCAAGCTAGGCAATAAAGCTCCTATGGCACTATGTGAAAGAACATGACAAATCAAGATAGAATAAGAAGCGGGAACAATAAACGAACAAGAAATAAGAAGAGAAAAGAATAACTATTAATATTAGATTTAATGGCAGCTAAAGTTTGATCACAAAGATTTTTAAACAATGGCTAATATTTTGTCGTTCGACTAGTTTTGGGCAAACTGCTACATTAGTTAGTTTCCACAGCTTAATAAACTGAGTTTTTCATACTCACAAAGGCGTTTTACAATATACCATTATGTTGTCATTTTTACCTTGAATTCCACATTAATTGAGAAGTCGGTTCAGTTAATCAAATATTTTTAAGAAGTGGACATGATCAAAAAGTAAGTACAAGCCATTTTTAGTTATTCAAGGTTTATTAAAACAGTGTCAAATTATTTTAAAAAGGATTGACCTCCTATTGTTGTCACATACAATAGCACTTACTTGACCATTTAAAGTTTGTTTCATATAAACATTTCATGGAATTTTGCAACTGCGATAATTTTACATAAAACATATGATCCACCATTTAAACATGATGCCCAATACTGCTTTTGCTAAACTCTCAGAATTTTCAGCCAAAGCAAGTAAAATTCCTCGCTGATATTGTAGAGAAAACTTTGACATACACTACAACAGCTAAAAGAATACATTTTATTGCTAATTTTCAGAAATGTTGCTACAAATGTGACCATGAAGATTAAGGTCATATACATTTGAGACATTTTATGTCAAAGCTGTTCTCACAATGGGTTGCTTAAAATCACCCTGAAGTATTTTATATAATGATCGAAATGTAGCGAAATATTCAAATGCCTTAAAAAGAATTTTAGAATTTTCATGTTTTGTACCAAATTCTTTGAGGAGACAACATTAATATGTTCTTTTCTTTTTTTCTTAATATAAATTGTTAAGTTGCCAAGATAACGCATTGCTTTTTGATTTTTGATCAGTGCTGAAATATTGATATTCGACATTTTTTAAAAGAAACCGTGCCAACTCATCATATTGCACATTTTTCACAGAAACAGAAATCTTATTTGATGTTTTTGGTTTTGATTCACAAGTTAATACACTTGATAGAAAGTGATCAAATACTGATGGTGGATTGCTTTGTCGTAGGTTTCCTCTAATAACACCTTTTTCATAATCAATTTTTGAGAAATGAAATAGGGTACTAAAATTTAAAAACTATTAACTAAACTATTATTTTGTAAAACAAAGTTTAGAAACTTAAGGTCTGGAGAGTTTGGACTTCGGAATTCTGGTTTTAAAATTTGAATTTTATATTAATGTGGGAATATTTTAGATTGAGAAATGCTAAGACGAAGGAATTTGGGATTCAGACATAGGAATTTAAAAGTTTGGTTAACTAAATTTTGGAAAATAATATTTTAAAGAACGGGGTGCAAGTACTTACCTCTTGATCCATAAAAATATTGTCCAAACAAATTTTACCTGTTTAATATCTTTACAAAATATTCTCTTAAAATTTAGTGTAAAAATATTAATCTAGTTAATTTTGTTTTACATTTTTAACAACAGTGCTAGTAAAATTCAACATGCATCATTTTAAATAACCATTAATAATTGTGTTTTTGAATTTTGAAGTCAATATATTTGTAGTTATGGAAAATAATATCAAAGACAAAATATTAAATTTATTATTTATTTATTTTTTGAAAACGGTAACATATCTGTATACTAAAATCGAAATATGTGCAGTGCAAACGTTTCATCATTTTTTTTGTTTTCTTACAAAATAATTCACATATAAAGAAAACATACATTTGTTTATTAAGCATGCATTTTATTATAAAATTATTTGTTATTATGAAGAATAACAGCATAAAGAATAACTGTAAATTAACTTTCTGTTATAAAATACTAAATAATGATGATTTTTAATGTCGCTATTAAAATAATCGCAAAAAAGTAAAAACAAATACGATATTAACAAGACAAGGTCGTCTCTTTTACATTTTCTGTGGTATGTTTTTAAGAATAGTTGTAAAATATTAAATTTATTATTGAAATTAATTATTGACATCAACTTTATGTCATAAATTCTTTAAAAAGTGATATTTTTTATTAAATTTGCATTGAAAAGAATTATTTTTATTTATTTTTAATGTCTTATTTATTTACGAAGTACACAAAAATAAACAAACTTTTTTAAAATACCTATTATGGTAAAGAAAAATTATTCGTAAAATAATTTTATACTTAATATGGCCATTGTTAAAGAAAAATGAAGAAAAATATTAAATTGATATTGACTTAATGTGTTAAACTCTTAATGACACTCGTGAATTTCGCATCGAATAAGTTTGTTTAAATATAAAATATGAAAAGTTCAAATAAAATAAATAAACATTATACTTACTTCAGTATCTTACATAATAAAGTTAAGTTTATTCGTAAAAAAATTCTTTTACAAAACAAATTAATTACTTAATCCAATTCCAGCAACGAGCTTCTTAGTATTAATCCTTCGCCCCCAGTCACCTACTGGCCTTACTCGATGAAGAGGCCTGAGTTATGTATTGTTTTGATTTAAGCAGTATGTATATGGTATTAACATATAATAGATGAAACATACTACTAAAATATATGTCACATCAATATGTACTGTAACATCTAAAATAAGAGTAATTGTTTTTGAATATTAACTTGCTATTATCTCTCAATATTTGACGCCTTATTTTTTTATTCTGTCCAGTAAGATTTATGTACTAATTCTTTTACTGTAAGTATTTTTTGTCGTTTCGAGATATTTCTTAATATCCTAATATCTTTCATTTCTACATTATACTTTCTTTTTAAAGTATCTCAGTTGCTAAATGCGAAACATGTTGATCTTCCATTAGAGACGGCTATTTTCCGATTTCATCTCGGTAATGCATTGTCGTTCGTCCTGATGCCACCAGCGCTGTAGAATTAAATAGCGAATATCTAGTACAGTAAAAACAGCAGCTGATTTCTTTTGTTTTTTTTAATTATTGTCTCCCTAGGTATGCTTGATTAAAAAGCCAAACTCTGTAGGAATTTCTGTAAACGAAATTGCAAAAATGGAAATCACCTTGCCATAATTCATGTATCCTTATACTCGAACGGTTTCGCTATATTTTTGAACTTAAGAAAAATACTTCCAGTTAATTTCACGTTTTAAGTCAAAGACAAACCGCCCATCACGATCGTAAATCTTATGCCTAAAATACGAATATTACAACTGTAATATCAAATTGCTCTTTTTAAAAAGTTTCATTAAATATATTGATAAAATTAAGGCCAGCATACCCAGAAGTGGCCATTAAATAAATAAAATAAACGTTTAAATGGTATAAGTGCTTTTTAGTTGGTATTCCATTTTATTTCTTATTTGTTTCTTAAACAGTGAAATTAATAACAGACCTAGATCAAGCTGTCTTGCAAAAGAAAAATTCTGCCTTCCGACAGAAAGAAAAAAGCCTGTATTACTTTTTTTCTTTCAGGGAAACCACTTCTATAGCTGAAACGTCCAGGTAAAATTTTGGCCACAGCCGACCATCTTTATAAAGTAAGGTTTGAACTGCCTGTTTATGTTGCACATATCTCTCGGGTGGACATTTAAAATGCAAACGTTTCTCTGTCAAAAAGTTATCCAGGGATCAATATGCTAGCGACACACTAAAACTATCGGAGTTAGGAAGAGACTGTTTAGATTACTGGGGCAGATAATGAGGAAGGAGGTCTTGGAATTTCTGATAGTCGCACATGGAAGTGGAACAGAAAAAAAAACGCATAACATACATAGTGAGCTTAAGTAAATGGATGACAGAACAGGGTTTAAGAGAAATAACAGAAATACAAGGTTTACTAAGATCTATAATAGAGAGAGTGCTGTGGAGAGCCATGATCGCCTACATCCTGATGGATCACAGCATATAAAGAAGTATTTCTGAAGTAAAAATTTATAAAGTTTCGAGTAGTGTCTAGGCGTACAATTTTGCGTGACGTACGGCCGCATCCCGATGAAACATTGGTTCCCGAAGTTAAGCAACTGCAAGCTTGGTCAGTACCTAAATGAATGACCTGCTATTTCCCACCTAGGTAATTGAAGCTTGGAGGTGCGGAGGGTGTATAGTGTAATTATTCTGAGTTTATTTTTTTTATCGGAGAGGCGAATCCCAATTTCCTTTTTGGTTTGTCGTGTTCTCTTACTTCTCGAAGGCGGAACAAGGTTATTCTATTATTAATACTCTCCCACACATAATAAGTAGTAGTAGTAGTAGTAGCGGTCGCAAGTTGGGCTCAGTGGAGTTGAGTGAGTCAGTCGATGTCGGACATTAAAGTATCAACCATCACAACTAGACTGCTGCGTCATTAACTCTTATTTCAAGTTCCTAACGTTTTGTACGTCGGACCCCTTTTAGGAACGACTTTGCGAAATACAAGCCTCCACTGTGAAAACTACTCTACAACAATAAGAAATTGTGGTGAATCATGATCACTAATGTTCTGAAGTCACGCGGCTGATAGTGGAAGATGTTTTCGTATTTACATAGTGAATCTGTTGTAATTAAAGAAACACAACCTTTACATCATCACCGACCCCCCTTTTGAGAAGGATTGAGACGATTTTCGATGAAAGAGAAGTGACGTTTCAATGAGTTTGCTCTTAGCTTTCGTATTCTTTGATGTTTGTATCATTCAATTTACTGTAATTAAAGAATGATAGATCTTATTTTTTCATCGAACGTCGCTAAGCGGTAGAGAAGGATAGAAATCGCTTTGATGACTCGAGACTAATTGCTCAGGCAGCTGTGTTCATTTTCGTATATGCCAATGTTTTGCCTACGTAAGATGTTACAAATAAATAAGGACAGGAATTATTCGTTTAGCGAAGATAATGCCACAATAGTCAAAAAAAGAGATGAAGTTGATGAACAGATTCGAAATCATTGGATTTTGACTCTCTGCTTCACGTCCGAATAATTTTACTCGTTGGTGGCTGTCGTAAGATGTCTAGACCATAGGTCGTCTTCAGAGCTCTCCATTGTCCTCCTAAAATCAGTTACCTACTTTTGCACTGCTGATAAAGCTAAAGCGCTATTGCTTAATATAGCAACCTATATTAGTCTAAATATTATTGGAGATAAACCTTTCTCTGCGGGTACTGGATAAAACCACGACGCCATATTTTTCCATTTTTCTAAAGAGATCGGTACTGAAATTTTCAATCAGATGTCAGTTTACCTGAAAAGAAAGAATACATTTATTAATAAGAATGGTTTAATTTAATGCATGCATATTTCCATAGTTCTAGCTTAATTCATTCATAGTTAGACGATGAACCTTTCAATCAACACTCGTACCTTGAAAGAGACGATGCAGTTATTAATAAGATGAGATGAAATTAATTCATGCAAGATCTCACAGTTCTTTCTTCATAATCGGTCGATTATTTTTCAGTCCTCCCTTGTAGCGTCCTGGGTAAGACGATAAACTACGTCCAACAGCAAGGTTTTGAGGAACGTGGAAAACATCTTAATTGCTGGTGTTCCCAGGTCCACCCTCATCCAGCGTGGTAACACCTGTTAGCGTCCCAGCTATGGGCAAAGAGCCCGCAAACCGAATTTAAAATACTATGAAGTGCAAAAATAGGTTTTAATATCAGCAATATATTTTTTTAAAGGAAAAATTATTACCAGGAGTACATAATTACCAACAATACATTTTTGAAGAAAATAAATATTAACAGCAATACATTTTTGATGAAAAAATATTACCAACAATAACAATCTTGTGGGCATTAAATAAACCATTGAGTATGATATACCGTAAAACAAACCAAACCAGACTGGCTTTGTTGTCGAGACGTTAAAACAGTAATATATTTTTCGCTGTCCATTGAGCGATTGAGTTTTATTACCTTACATAACTTTTTTTATACAGATTCTATCATTAAAAAATTACTAACTAATTTTACTTGTTTTATTTAATTTGAATTTCATCTTCTACAAATTGAACCTCGGACATTAGAATTCAATTATCTTTTGTTTGGACAACTATATATATCACCTTTACTTATTTTTCATTATCTTAATATACATGCTCTTTTACACTGCGTTTTGTAATATTCAATTTTATTACATTTTTCCTGGGATTGATAAAAGCGTAATTAGCTTAATTTTATATAGTATCTGTTACTAAGATTTGACTCTGCAGCAGCCAAACTGCTTTCACTTACAGTTGTTTATTTCTAGATGAGGCACTGATAAAATCATTCGGCATCTTTCATATATTTCATGTGTAATGTCAATCTGATTTTTTATATGCAAAACGCTTCCAACATCGGTGTAGTTCTTCTGTGAGAGCGTGTCTCGCTATTACAGATCTTTAGATATTTTTCTTTGGTTCCTACGTTACGATTTTCAGAGAATATTTACCTTCTTCTCCAAACTCACTCTTAAGTTTCTGAAACTAATCAATTACAGGAAATGCCAAACTTAAGGCCCCAGATCTTACGCAAGTTGCGTTTGATCATTTAACATGAGATATATGCATGCTTATCTTAATAAGTTATTGTCAATCTTGGAGGATGTTAAGAGTCTCATAAATTTGACATGCTATTTTTAGCATCGCAATGAGTCTATATTTCCCCACGCACTTTGTTCACAGAAACGCTATGAATCCAAATACATTGATGGATGTCCTCAGAACCTAATACTGAATATATATTGAGGATTGCTTACAGCATTTTTAGTGAAAATTAAGTAAATTAATTTAATAACGCAGACGCATCATTTCCTTTACTTGTTAATCTATACTTTATTTATAAGTTTCTGCAGCAAAAATCTCAATCGACAATATTTCCTAGCAAAATGTAATATATACCGGATTGTATCAACATGTTCCTTTAATTCTTCTACGGGTTCATCTTTTCACTTATTTATTTTTCTGCTAAAGAGCCATAGAAAACGGCCATGGAAAAACTATTCTTGCTTTCAACAAACACCCCGTTACGCCCTTTCATTTAACACCTGTAAGTCTTATCGTCTTCTTTCGAGACTGCTACAAAGTATGCGACAAGAATCGCCCCCCACCTGTGCAAAAGAGAAATCATCATTAAAATAGTTCATTCTCTTTAAGTTTACAGGAAAGAATATTGAGGAATAGAACACATGTGTTCGTTTGATTACAGGTAACGAAAACCTTGTCACTGCAATTTTATTTTAATAATTCATGAAGAACCAACCATCAGGCTATGATTTGCAAGTTCATCTCACAGTCTTTTAGCTAGCGTGTTCACTCCCAACAGAGTACGGATATATCAGTTTGAAACAACGTTTCATGTACGATCACCGAAGGCAAGCAACGCCAAGCCTGGTCAGTACATAGATGGGTAACCAGAGAGCCAAGTTCCAATTACTGTTGAGTTCGTTATATTCACTTAACCAAAATACCCTTTGGACAAGAATGATTACACCTCTTCTCCTCCCCAGCTATGGGTAAATTACTAAGACATATATCACTAAAACTCTTATCTAAACATTCTTATAATCTCAAAATATGCAGCGTTCTGATGAATTGAATCAATCAAACGATATAAAAATAAATATGTAGATGGCTTTAACCATCCTTACTTATTTAAAAATCATATAATTCCATGCAAGGCATTCAAGCTACTAAAGCACAAGGTGTTATTGTGTATGGATGAATAAAGGAAGAAAGATTAGGGAGTGTGAAGAACAGAAGTGTAATCAAAACAGTAGAAAACAATTGACATTGCATTTAAACTTTTGAAGTTCAAAGTTGGTTAGACCATGGAGCAGGAACATGGAGCACAAACGAGAACATTACATTTAATTTAAATGCTCGCTTACTCTCATCCGGTATTTGGTACGCGGGTTTCGTAGAGTGACCAACTGTACGTCGTCCTTTTTATTTACCGCCTGAGGTGTGAGAGAGACCAACTTGTAGTCATCTCGCAGTCCATTTCTTATAACATTCTGTCCAACATTCTTATTCTCCCACTTGTAATATCACATGCAATAGTTGTATCAAGTTCTTCTCAAATTAAGTAGCTGGGAAGGAACCCAGTTCCACCCACTGAAGTACTCGACGTCCTTGATGGTATGGGGTTAGTCGCCTACAATTGTTCCCGGTGTCATGCTAGATGAAAATAGTAGATGTACTGACAAATACACTGCCTAATACCGAACGTATAATTTGCTCAAAAATATTTAAATTTATCTACAATTCTTCTTTCCTTGTTAATCCATTTAATACTAATCCTGTGTATTAAAAATCTCAAATTTCAATTCAAATTTCAGAAAGAAACTATGCAACGTTGTACAAAGATGGCGAGTTGATATAAACTGCTGACAATTAAAGTGTTACTCTCGTACGCCATTGTAAGGATCGCGAGTTCACTCATTTATAGTCGTAATGGTATCGATCTATCTACCTGGAGTTTCGTGGCACATACGTCCTCTACAGAAGATTTTCACATTTCTCACTCCAGATCGAAAGCCCATTGCCTCCCGCTATTTCTACGTAGTTATTTGCCAGTGCTATTTCTTGTCCTGTCTCCCCACTTGTGTTTATATAATATATAGTAAACCTTTGATTGTATTTTCTTGTCAAATTCCAGGTCAAACGAATATCTCAGTAATACTCATAATAATTGTTATAATGGGTTGGCCAAAAGTAAACATCAGTTAGTTATGTCATGCGTGATACACGCTTTCGATACATGACTGACGAGGCTTGTTTTGTTTTTTTTAGCCACAGTAGGTTGTCATTTCTTTTTGCGGTAGACCATTTGCCATCCAAGGCTGCCCTGCTATTTACCCATAGCTGGGGGATAAGAAGAAAATCCATGCCTTTCCCAAGGGGATTAGCATGTATATAAATGTAATGGATTTAACTGGAATTCGAAGTCGGCTCTCCGATTCATCAACCCGAGCAGCTCTCCATTTCTCTAGACTACATTTCTTCTTATTCTCTTTTGCTTACTTTCATTGAGCCCTCCATCGAAAAACTTCTTCGAAATTTTCCACGTTGTGTTGTAACACTCATTCTATCCACCACAACACTGGGATGTCCTGGTTAATGCAAAAAATTGTGACTATTTTGTATACCCCAGTCTTGAGGCGATGGTCTTGATTCATTTATATGTTGATTTCTTCATTTTCGTTCGTCTTCTCTCAACCGGGTGATCGCTTGTTGATTTTTTCGGAGAACTTCAACAAAAGGTATTTTTAACTTATCTATTTTATTAAACATGTCGACGTGTAAATTTTTTAAACAAGCTTGTGGGGTTGCTATACCACCCCATTGCAGAGCAGATTCTGCACACGAAATTAACACGTCTGCTTCTTCGACGCGTAAAACTTAACTCACTGAAAACACCTTGTAAAGCACGTTCGGCTCAGTCAATCAAAATCTTTATCCCTATTTTGTCTTCCAGCTGACCCAAGATCAGACTCAGAAAGTCTGAGCTAAATAAACTGCCATTAAAAAATAATAGTCTTAAAATATTATTTCAGATGGCGAAACCGGTTTTTGGAGAAATAAAAAAAAGACAAAATTTATTAAGAGCTACAAGCGACAGGACGTTCTGGAGAACCCTGATCGCGTACCTCCTGAGTGGGCACTGCACATAATGAAGTTCAAGGATATCTAAACGGAGGAGGTTGCTCCGATTCAAAAAGCGATATGCAAGCAAAGCATTTCTATCTTTTGTGGATCTATTAACAAAACATAAAAAAAAAAAATTTAATTCAGTATGTTTCGAGTTTTGTAACTCTAGAGTTACTCCAGGATCATCTCAAACTCAGATGCAGTGGAAATTTTCGATTTTTACAATCTTATTCTCAATATAAAAATATCAGTTGTATATAATGTAATTACTTTTTCCTGGTACACTAATGACTGGTTTATGGAATTTAATATTTTATTGCTAATTTCTGTCTAAATTTCTAGGATGAAGTATTACACTATTATTTACACTATTTATATCCATAATATTGTTCTCATCTTTGTTGTCGTTATCACAACTTCTCGGTCGTTATGCACTTGGTCATTCATCAGGAGTGTAATAATTCACATAACCTACAGGGAATTCAGAATTTGACCCATTATTTAACCCTTAAGAATAGTGAATTAAAGCTCTGGTTCGTGAATTCGGTGAAACAATAAATGTGAGTTCAATCCTTGGGCCGGTCAGTGTATCCTTGGACTTAGTGGAAAGAGATCACGAAATAACTTAGCAGTATTAAAAATAAAAAATAGAAATGAGGAAATATCACTAGATATGCGGTGCAGAACAAGATCAATCTATCCTCGTATGTTAAATAAAGTTTTCATTTCGAAATTCCCTATAAGTATACCCGTATTGATATAATTCTGATGAAGACTGGATGGCACATCATCCGAAACATTGTGGAAACACAAACAAAATGAGGAATATAGTCCGGATGCAAATAGTATAAATAATGCTTATGGGGGATCATCAAGTTTATCAGTGTCCTTGTATGACATTTCTCGATTTTATAAGATTTTATATGCTAATTGATTATATGTAAGCTCAACTTCTAGTTTCATGTCGGAAGTATGAGGTAATTTGTAGAGCTGAAGACACTATTGTAATAATTGGATTTAACATTGTTCTAATAACTATTGCTTTGATATCAAAAGCCAGTTGTTAATTTAGATTCAGTTAGTCTGTTAAGTACCACAAGTGTTAACCGCTTAGGTAATCATGTCACATTTGATTCATGACTGACAAGCTACAAGATATTCCCTCAGTAGGCTGCCGTTTCTTTCTACGGTAGACTGATTGCCAACGATTTTCAACGAAGGCTATAGGATGCCGTCTGTTGTGCTATGCAACATAGAGCTGGAGTGCAAGAAGAGATTGATTCATGTCTTTCCCAAGGTTATTTGCGTGTAATTGCGTGTAACGAATACAATTGGAATTCGAACTCGTTTCTCCGATTTCTCATTCCAAGGCGTTATCTATTACATCACACACTAGATTAGTCCGTTAAAAAACGTCTCAGTGTACTCAGTGAATATCGAACTCACTTCAGTAGCAGTAGCTTTAAAAATTAATTATTAACCATTGCTGCACCCTGGAGAGTGTTTCATATTTTTTTAAATCCCAGGCTTTTATTTAGTGGAATGTACACGTTACTGCCCATTCGTTCGTAGATTTATCAAGCTACGCATTTATGAGAGAATGAAAAATAGACCCTTACTAGCTAAATACTTTCCGTCAGCATCAGACTTGTTTCGGCTTTAAGACACGCTGGCTATATCAGCTTTTCTCATCTTCAGTTTTGCTATTTGTTTTCAATTGGTTGTTTCTTCAACACCGAGTTTTGAATTCATAATTGTCCTTCGCCTGGTTGCATATTATGACTAAAGAACCAAGTCTGTCCAATTAATTAACCCAGAGCTGGTAGTGTATATCTTACAAAATCATTAAAAAATATCAGTTGTTTTGTAAAAGTCATGAGGTTTTTAAAACTGAGGCGGAGTAAAAAAAAATTAAACTATCGAAGAAATTATTTCCATTCCAAAAAATATTTTCTTCTGTCCTTTAGCCAGATTTTAGAAAGTGGGTCGAGCTGCCAATTTCTTAGCACTTCGTCATCAAAAATCATCCCCTCCCCAAATAAAATTTTGCTGCTGAGGAAGACTCACTCTGATTTTCGCTTTCATATTGATTGATTCTAAAGAGTCAATCAATATGAATTCTTTCCAACCATCCCTCTCTAAAAAGAAGGCTTAAATCCTAGGCTTATATATAAATTGTAATTGATTGGTCCCCTCGAGTTGGTGTAATGGTTAGCAAGTTTGTCTCGCTAGAACAATTACGACTGAGTAGTCAGTTCAATCCTCGCTGGGTGCTCCTTACTTTCGCCTTTGTGCAACATCCAACCTACGCTTGGAAAATCACTATAAATTGATGTTTATATATTTATGATATGAAACCATGGTCTGTTTTGTTTTACACACGAAATACATATCTCGTTCTCCATTGAGAACTGATAAAGAGGAAGAGCAAACTGGTTGAGATGTTCTTTATAATTTATTTGCTTTTCGATATTACCACATTAGAGGAAACTATGTTCTTCCTGTTTGTCCTTCTTGGACTATATCCGTTTAATCGGTGCTATGACTTTCTATACTCCTGTCAAATATTAACATATTTTTTTTTTTTATGTAATCAGATATTTCAAAGAGGGTCGCACCGAAAAGGTTTCAGTAACGCCTCGTACAAATCGTGTATGACCCCCCGAAAATATCTGCTGCTTTGTCACTTTTCTAGCACTCCGTGTAATGTTCCAGGGACCTTGCCAGAAAATGAAATAGATATGTCGAAATCACTCTACCAGGAAATCGATTCTTTGTTTGAGGAAACAATTTTTGCCCCAGTCTCCAGAAATACTTCTGTAATACCTGAAGTTGGAGGTTACAAAAAAAAGCGATGGAAGAAAGTAGAAATGTGAAACATGTGGCATATACTGGAATTAAAAATATTTAGTTATCCCATGTTCTGAAACCAATGTAACTATGTAACTCTTTATTTAGTCAACTTAGTTGAATGGAGCAACTCCTGAGTTAAAGATTTACCCTTGTACCGACCCGTCGATTTGCGGCATGATTGGAAAAACTCACTAAGAAAATAAAACAAAATTCAACAAGTCGGTATTGTACAGAGTGTTGCAGCAAAATCCGACACTTGACAAAAAAGAAAACGAAATAGGCAATAAAAACAAAGGTTGTATATGCAGATACCTAATAGTTTATTTAGCAACAGTAAGAGTTATATACTACATTATTTTTCAATGTAACCGCCTCCAGCGGTGACGACAATCTCAAGGCGGGCGCGAAATGAATCACTCTCTTTAGTGACCATGTCCATAGCGGCGTGTTGGGGGTGTGCTTGTTGGTCTGGACCTCGATCACGCCCCAGAAGAAATAGTCAAGGGGGTTGTAGTCAGGTGAGGAGGGAGGCCACAATTCCGGCGACCAGTGGCGAGGAACATTGTAGGGCAGCCATGCCTGGTTCGTCTTGGCTTTGTGTGGAGCGAGAAGAACGTCATGACTCCGCTCTTCTTTTAAAACGACATGAGAGTCACCGCTGAGATTTACCAAAAGGTGCTGAGGAGCGTGGTGAAGCCCTGAATGGACAAGATCCCCGCCGGACGACCCTATGTCTTCCAGCAGGACTCCGCTCCTGCACACGAGGCCAAGACGACCCAGGCGTGGCTGCTCAACAGTGTTCCTCACCACTGGTCGCCGGACTTGTGGCTTTCCTCCTCACCTGACAGAAACCCCCTTGATTATTTCTTCTGGGGCATGATCGAGGCCAAGGCCAGAAGCATGTCCACAACACGGTCGACTCTCTGAAGGCTGACATCGTGGAGTCGTTCGCCGACATGTACAAGGACACGGTCGCCAAAGCGTGTGACTCATTTCGCGCCCGCATTGAGATGGCCGCCGCCGGCGGTTACACTGAAAAATAATGTAGTATGTACCTCTAACTGTTGATAAATAAACTGTCGGGTATCTGCATATAGAACTTTTGTTTTTATTGCCTATTTCGTTTTATTTTGGTCAAGTGTTGGATATTGCTGCAACACCCTGTACATTGTACGAGAAAATGGGACTTATTTTCATTCTCTTTCTTCTAATTTAATACATTTAATAAAAAAAAAATGAATAATATGGTAATAATAATAATATTATCTCTATTTACAGTATGCAAAATGAAAGAATATACAAAATATAGACTTGGTTTTCGATTTTTTTTTATTACAGATAAACATTTAATAAACATTTAATAATAAATTAGAAATGCTACAAGTAACATTAACGCTATATGTATCCCTATAACACAACTCCATTAAAATCGCCACTATGTGATGAGTAGCTGTAACTTTTTTTTTTGTGGTGGTGGGATCATTTATCTTGTTTACTAACTTTTACGCGTGTAATACGTTTTCCCTTTCTTTGTATTAGATTCGTCTTTATGTTACGTGCTGAGAAGCATGAAATAAAGCACTAGGAATCAGTTTAGAATGAAAGAAGGCCGTTTAGCTGACGAAATGCCAAAAGCTTTTCTATTCGCATGAAAAAGGCCGTCTCTCAAAGGATTTCAGCGCGAGTGACGTCAAAGGATTCTTGCTCCATATATCCGTAATGGAATTGGGAAGAAGACTATGTGGCTCTTAAAACCTGTCACATTAAGTTTGATACATTTTAACAAAAACTTGGACAAACCTGTGATTCGTTGCGTCACTCTGGAAAAGTTTTATATTGGAAAAAATAACATTATATTCGCCCTGCGCCATAGTATGTTCATTATATACATTATTGGCGAATATATATTTAGCCTATATTCTAATAAGATAATAATTAAAGGATAGTATTCTATAGATAAATTTTCATAGTATGTCAGGGCCTGAATATGGTATGCCAGGGACTCTAATAGGTTTCAGAAGTTTTGATAGAACGGCTAAATAATGCAGGATAACGAGAATAGGAAACCATTTCTTTTGTCAATAGAAATACAACCAATGCTATATTTTGCTAGTCGGCTCTTGCATAAGATTAAAGTTTCCATATACAGCTAAAGAAAATACGAAATTAAGAAGCTGTAATTGTAGATTCCCAAGCAAACCACGAAAACATAATTGACCAGAACGTGTGAATATGTTTCACACTCAACTATTAAACCATAATTGTCACCAAATATTAACAGCAAATATATTTGCTTTGTAAAGTACGCTGTAGTCGGGGTTGAAGTCTCAACAAAAGCTGATATATATAATTTTTTTTTTATTTTAGCACCAGTAGGAAAATCAGTAAAATGATATAAAACTCTTATAAACATCATTGATATTATCAGCAATGTATTTTTACATATAACCAAACGAAATTACTCTTCGTTACGTCTATTTGAACAAAACTCTTGTATGTTTGATACTTAAAATATTGCCTTTCCTAACGTGATAATAGAATAACGACAGTCACAGCTGAACAACTAGCAGCTATGACACAAAGAAATAAAAGTGTTTATAGTGGAAAAGGCGCGGCCCAGCAATTCAGTGACTATTGCGCTGTGTTCAGCCGAAAACGAAGCTAATTTTTACCGAACAAAATCGAAAGTCTGGCGTAGATTCAACAGGAAAAATATATTCTGCAAGCATAATGGTTGGAAGATTACCAAGGAAAATTTTGCAATATTTCAAAGATCAAAATATTTACTATGCATTTTGAAAAGCGGGATAATATGACAATGCCAACAGCATTAAAAATGAAACAAGGAGAAAAAAAAAAAAAAAAAAAAGAAAAATTACGCAGTGACGACAAAAACAGCAATAAAGAAAATAATAGCATTATACTCAGTATCATTTAAATCAGCAGTTCTAAATCTGCTTATAATTGAAAAGGTCAGGAAAAAAAGACATTGTTATAACACGACATTAGAGATCCAAAGTAGCATATGACAATTATGGTGAAACATTAAATTATCCTTTTTAAGATTTAATTTTTTTTTTAAATAGTATCACTTCAACATAGTTACGAAAAACAGAATGAGGTGGATTATTATATTCTGATTCCAAAATAAGAAATTGGTTTATTGCAAATGTTGTAAACACAAAATAGTACGGATGTTATATGTCACAAAGTAGTTCTCCAATTTCAAACGTAATTTGATGCAAAAACATGATAAACGAAAAAAATATAAGCCTGCTCCCATTTTGAGACCCATCAGATAGATTTCGAAAAATCATAGTTTGCCGTACTCTTTAAGTCTAGTCACGTATACTTCTTCCGATGGAAACAAATCCATCATGAAAATCTAAAAGACTTATAGCCGTAAATCACCATTCTACTGTCAACGCCAGTATGCACAGCTTGTTTGAATTCTAAATTCTTCCTAGTCTTATACAGGCTACGATCCAAGGCGAAATAAGCCTTTTTACAATGTGAATTATATTCTTACTCCGAGAGAGTTTTATATATTTCTTATGTGCATTACACCCAAATAGAATATTAATGTCATATATAGTCCCGTGTTCCTGCTATTTATCTAGAATTCCTTGATAAAATTAAAAGAGGAATTATTATTGGTTATGTTCTGGCCTACCAACTTTAGTCACTTTCCCCATGCTTCCATGTGCCTTATCTATAATTACTCATAGGGTAATTGTTGGGATGGGATCTTCGCTATTGTACCTAGACTCTTGGAATTTAAGCGGTGTAATAGACTGCCTCTCGCTTGTGGATATTTCTTTCCGCCTCCATGCTTTCTAGCCAACTCTTATCTATAAAAACTTAACTGAATTGTCAATCGCTATCTACTCTCCTCCTATTTAATCTTCATTTGGCCTCGTTCCTCAGCAATGTTTCTTTTTCTAATGAATCCACATCCAGTAACCTTTCTGCCTTACCTGTGATGAACTCGATTAAAAAGGATATTCTACGTAGAGCTAGTTTGTACCACTGCTTTTAGTGTTAAGTAGTTAGGAAAACTCGCTATATTCGAAATTGGAGTGCAGTGGGAAAGACAAGTGCAACCGTCTACATAGGTTTTAATTTTCAGACTTTAGTTCTAAGAAGAAACATGATTAATTTCTTGCTAATCGTTTGACCAATTCAACAGAGTCAATTAAAGAACTGAACACGGTCTCTCTCTTTTGAATGATCAGTCGTCGGTTTATGCATGTTCCAAGCCACATCTTCACCAAACGTGAGCATAATGGCGCACTTGATTGGCGATATATATCTACATGTTTACTTGAATCAAAACGCGTGTCTTCTTGGTGACGTGTATAACAGTAGTCACGTTTTATCTCTCAATATAGCGGAAACAAACACCGTCTTTAGTCATCTTACGGTCTATATTACACATGAAAAGAACAATGACAATTCGTTTCTGACAAAAGAATATTGATAAATAATATGTAATGGAAATACCCGGGAAATATTCACTTTTTCGTATTTGAATTTTCTTATTAATCTTAATTCTTAAGTTAATGATCGAATAAGTTCATGTCGAGTTCTAGGACAATAAAATATCATTAGAAATTTCCCTATCGCATGGTTTTATATTTTACCTTAGGAATTGTAAAAAAAATATTTCGTTAACAATAAATATGAATACTTGTCGTTAATTAAAGAAGTAAGCCGGTAAAAATGGAAGGATTTGAAATTAACAACGATTTCCAATTCTCTGAATCGAATGTTACTTAACTTTGTTGATCAGACGAGAAGCGGTGGTCTAACGTATATGGTCAGAAACATAATCACGAAATCATAGGCACAAAGATATAGAGTTGTACAGATGCATGATCTTATAGAATGTGGACGTGCAAATATATCGACCGGTGTTTCTTTTATAAGCACTTTTATGGAAGTGTAAAATTTAGTTTCTCTCTGTCAATAAGCCGGCGCCAAATAACTTTTGAAAATATCCAAGCATATACAGCGTGCGATAGATAAATTGTCCTCTAAATTACACAAAAATTGAAAATAACACTGACATCTCATTTTAACAGCTATATTTACCAAAATTACACAAAACTATCTTTAAATACAAAAGAATAAATTCATTCAATAAAATCGCAATTGTCTTCAACCACAGACATCAGGCGACTTCGCAATCACCTGCAACAATTTTGTTTACGTTGGAGAATGCTGCGATAAACCTTGCTTTCAGGCCATCTTTATGATTACAAGGAGTTTTCCTTGCCTCTCGCTCAACGGAGGGCGTTAGGTAGCCAGATATAAGGGATAATGTAGTCGCAGAAATTGTCTGACAGCCACGACTGGGTACTTCTGCTTGTGTTGCGTAGTGCAGAGTCATGCTGCCAAACATAGGGTCTTTCAGCAGACACCCTCTTGACCCAGAACAGTATTACCTCCTCACGGCACTTGCTGTAGGCCCACGTATTGGGTCTGAGACTCTGATCAACAAAATCGATTCTTCTTTTCTTATAAGAACGATCCGAGTTTTCCGTATCTTCAGGGTATTTTTATCGAAGTTGCTAAAATTGCCTGAGAATACCGTAAGGTTGAAATCAAGATAGCGGATTCAACTGATCTCCTAAATTTTAAAGTACACACAGACACACACACATACACACACACACACACATATATATATATATATATATATATATATATATATGGTAGCATAAATTGTATAAGGAACACGTGGAAAGAGGTCATCCTCTTGCAAAAATCACACCGTTTCCTTCATTCTGTTAAATTGTTCTTGATAAAGATAAAAGTGACGTTTAAGAATATCGTAAAGAAATACTGAAGAGAAATGTATTTTAAGGTTTCAGCGTTAATCTACCTGAGAACGTCTGCATAGCATTTGATCTAAATTTTAATGAGTGTGGCCACGTCTGTCTCAGAATGGAAAACCTCAAAAATCATCAATACTACACACCCAGGGAGTCCTCGTCCGCCACTATACGTTATACAGCATTTCTCATTGCAGTGTGAAAAGAATGCGTCTCTATTGGGGAAATAAACCTCAAAAGAGACAAAGACATACTGAAGTGAATAACGTGTTTCAATAATGTTTAAATAATTGTAAAATGGTTAAAAAGATTGGCTTACGAATTTCTTCCATATCTCTAGTTTGTGTGTAGACAGGAGAAGTATATTTTCTTTCGCTGTCATTTTTACGCCCTCAAGTAAAGCCTGAAATTATAAACATCTGTAACAATGCGAAGTCTTAATTAGTAGTGTAACAATGCTATTAACGATGCTTAGATCTTTTATTGTAGGAATACGGAGTGAAATTAGAAATCTCAGAAGAGCAATCTCTGACAAGAACTCCCAGATTATATTGGTCAGGCAAACCAAAGTCAACCATCCGATCAAACCTTTCTTTCTTATTATGTGTTCCAGAAACCTCAACAGTCTCAACCTGATGTTAAGTACCAGTTCCCTTTTGGAACAGAAAGAAACAAATGTGATTTTAAAGTACGAAATTTTACACTTTAACTGACTATTAATAAATAACGCTACGAAACACTAATCACATTGTCACAACTTATAAACGTATACTGTGTAAGTCGTCGTCTACACCCGCTCGTATCTCAGCATCAGGGTCTTCATCCTAGCTCCCTATTTCATTTCTCTGATGAGGCGCCGGTGGGGGAGATAGGTGTGAATCAAAAAGCGTTTCACAAGGCCATTTGTCTCCGCGATAGAGAAGCCCACACACTTGGCCAGAAGCGCCTCCATTGAGGCTCAAAGGGGATTGAGACAGACAAGATCTTGTAAACCTGGTTTTATCGAGCTGTCGGGTGTTTGGTCCACGTCTTCCGCATGTTTTTCTGTTGAGATCTTTGCCTATTTCATTGCTGTGTGTCTTCGGGGTTGATCGCATTCAGTCTGGTCTCTCTTCCTCGATCTTACCGCCATAAGTAGCCCCATATAATTTTTTAAATATTCCTGAAACACTTCTTTATTTGCCGTGTTCAGAAATAGATGCCAATGGATATAAACAATTTCCTGTCCCGCATACTTCTTAGTAAACCGTCTTTCTGTTATTTCTCCTAAGCCATTTTCTGCCATCTATTTGCTCAAGCTCATTAAGATATGCGTGGCCCTCTATCTGCCTTGTGAGTATCAGATTTTCCAAGCCGTTCTTCTTCATTATATGCCCCAGAAACCTCAACCGTCTCATGCTGATGTTAACCATCATTTTCTATTTTGTTTCCATCTTCTCACAAAATGTTCGTCTATGATATCCTCAGCGTCCTTCTGCAAAATCAGATTTAAATCACCTCCTCATCTTTGAGGCTATCGTCCAGTAATCACTGTCATAGAGGAGGACAGATATTACATCGTAGTTTAGAACTCTTTTCCTCTTTCTAATGAAATTTTCCAAATTCGTATTACTCTGCTTAACTTTTGGAATACATCCGTGGCTATCCTAATACGCCTTCGTATTTCAGTGTTGCTCTTTCCGTCTACTGTTAAAAGACTTCAGATATTTAACTTTCTGCACCTGATTGTGATATCTCCGCTTTGCAATTCGCACTTTGTTCTTTTTATTTTTGCTTACAATCATGCATTCTGTCTTCTTACACTTGATATGTTCGTTTTCGCTTTCCGCCACTATCTTCAGTAGGAGTTTTTCTACCTTTCGTTCTGTATCTGCTATCAACACTGTGTCATCCGCATAGCTTATAGTTTTAAGATTGTGGCCGCCAATAATGAATCCAGGTAGGACTCTCACAATCGCCTCGCTCTATAGCTTTAATACGTCGGCTGAGAGGACACTTCCTTGTCTTACACCTCATCTATTTCTCTATATCTGCTGAGCTCAATTTCTATGCGCATTCCTGCAACAGAAGATCTAATTATCGTTAATAACATCGTTACACTACTAACTGAGACTTCACATTGTTACAGATTTTTATAATTTCAGTCTTGACTTGACGGCGTGTAAATGAACAGTGAAAGAAAATATAGTTCTTCTGTCTACACACAAACTGTAATCGTCACAAGTTGAGTAGACATGAATTTCAATTCGCTGTCAGAAACCTGCGTTGGAAATCTTCAGAAAAAAACAAAGCTTGAGAAAGATGTAAATCTATAACCAGTTCATTAAAGATACCAAAACATACTGCGGCGTGTGTAGTCAAGAACTGGGCATATTATGTACCATCGAAAACCTCAGAAGATCAATCCATGACAAGAACGACCAGACCAAATTGGTCAGGCAAACCAAAATCAAACATCCATTCAAACATAAAAGCCGTAATATTTCTCTATCATCAAGTGGTGAACCTAGACATGTCTACTATTTCCAGTTGTTAGTAAAAGGACGGTCTTTACGGGCATGTGGGAAGAATTAATTCACCTTTTTTTTTAAGTATAAACATCTGGTATTGTAACTATATATGTAGAAGACTGAATATATTTTCGAACATTTTATCTATTTGGATGAATCCAAAATGACATTTTGAGCTTAAAATCCAACTAACCTGTTTGGTGTAGACTCAAAACTAAGAAGCATACAGTTTACATCTTAGACAATTTAAAACACAGTGCCGGTAGTGCAATGTTGTGGGACTGTTTTATCTTTCGCTGTTCCCCTGTAATCTTTTTGTGTGAAATACAAATTAGAACAGTGACAAAATTAGCAGTTCTGGAGGGAAAACTCTTCAAGGCTTCAAATGACCGAGGGTATGTGAAGAAGTTCACATTTTATCAGGACCAAAATCACAAGCATACTCATTAGAAGAAACGTATTATATGTGAATTGTTACAAAAGGCACATTAGAAGAAATCTATCACAAAGGAATTTTTGTATTGTGAAATGATAATCATATTATGAGTGCGGATCTGAAGGCTTTCGGAAAGGTTAATCACCAGTTATGTATGTTTTACAAAGAGTGGCAAAGCCAGAGTTCGTATATAAATCTGTAATCTGTAAATTACTGTCAATCGAATGTCATAAAATACCAGGTCTAATTCGTTGAACTACAGCTAAATAATCTAAGGAACATTGCACAAAATGGGTTTTGGGCGACAAAAAGCGATTAGAAAATGTAATTCTTCCGAAATGCTACTAACTACTTCTTGTTTCTTTATCAAAGAGGATAGATATGCAGTACCGCAGAATCAATATTTTGTTTTTATCCATCAAATTGAATATAGAACAATGTTTTTAATGTTTCTACACCTACTGTACAGATTTTGACATATTTTATTATAGAATTTATTAAAACATTTATAGATTCGTTTTCTAAGAATTATCAACACTTTCCTGGCTATTTAAAGTTAGAAAATATTTTTTAGAATGTCAGAATACTTTTTGAGATGATAATATTTCAATGATAAAAGTCTTTCTAATTAACAGGTAGTTGGGGGTAGAAGAGGTGGACTCATGCCTTTGCTTGGAAATGGGCGCGTAAGTGAATATAACGAACCTCACGTAAGTTGAAACGCGGTCCTCTGAGTAACACTTGAGAATTCGGAATTAAGCCATTGTTCATTATTAGCATCCGCACATCCAAGATTAAAACACCTGCTATCAACAAGCAGTCACCCATCAAGGTACTGAACAGAATCAACGTTGTTTAACTTCAGTGATCGATCTCGAACCAGTGCTCCAATCTGATGTGACCTAATTAAAATAGTAATTTATTTTTATTTGGTGTGAATATTTTTCATCCCACAACCTACAGCTCTCAATGAATAGACAATAAGTGACTTTCATATTAAGATTTACCTGTTAGGATATAAAACTAGAGGTGGTGTTAAAATGACACTTTAATTTATGTTTTCAAATACTCTACACCTATGAAACTAAATTGCAAGAGTCAACAGTATGAATATCATTTTGCAACATTTCTCTCCTCTAGCAATTAATAAGTAAACAAGCGTACATTTCGATCTCTTGCCGTAAACTGGGTTTTTAATGCAATCCAATTAGAGGATGTAAATGCTCTTCAAACCGGTAAACATGGTATACGCTAATGCCCCCTCGTTCAATGAATCGGTATAATGGTGTTTAAAGTACCATCATTAAAATCAAATATGTAGGTTCTTCTTTTTGCCGAAAATAAACACATCTCTCCAACAGTTAATACAGGAATTCCTTCCATCATAGTTTTAGACGAATTATGTCGGTGAATAGGATTTATTGTCGATAAATGTGTCGACATTATCGTGTTTCAAATAATCCTGGGAAGAAAGGCAAAGCCTGGCACATGGGTTATTAAAACTGATATTCAATAAGCCGAAGAATTTGTGGCAAGAATCAAACTAAAAGAATTGCTGAAATATCATTGTAACCGGTGTAATTGTTATTTTAGTGATACTTATAGTGAATTACTAGGCACAAGATTGAAGGTAGGGAGCATTCAGTTAGGATCAATCTCACTAATCAATTGTAACTTATCTAGCGAGAGATGCTTTTCCTGGTGTGTTCATGTTAGAGTGTCCGTATATATATATATATATATATATATATATATATATATATATATATGATCGAAATAAAAGTATAAAATTTAATATTACAAGACATATTAAAAAGTGTTAAATAATAAAAAAAAAAACTCAACAACAAGGGGGGGGGAAGCAACCGGTTAAGCAAATATATGGATATAGATCCGACAGTATGAAGAAAAATATACGGAAAAAACAAACAAAAATCCTAATATGCAATTATGCTGTTTTAATGTCAACGTCGGACGTTTCGGTCTAGTAGACCATCTTCAGGACATATTCATAAAACAGAATTAACATTAGACTATATTTAATTCAACAGGAAAAGACGATGGGCATAAGAGTAAGACTAGACAATTGAAATTTTTCACGATCAGCGTCCCGTTTCAATATGATCACGTCGGCCTCAAGTGGGCGATGTTGTGAAAACGTATTCCTAAAATATAGTATTTTGAATGAAAAATGAAAAGAATTTTATTTTAATCTAAAATCTGAGGCAGGCATAATATCTATCTCACGTACGGTGAATACTAGACCTGGCTTCTTTAATATTTCCCCTTTTCTAGCAAGATTAATGCTCGACAAACGTACATATAAGTTTTTTTCCCTATATATATATATATATATATATATATATATATATATATATATATATATATATATATATGTGTGTGTGTGTGTGTGTGTGTGTGTGTGTGTGTGTGTGTGTGTGTGTGTGTGAGAGAGAGAGAGAGAGCACTGAGGGCAAAATCGAGCGGGGAGAATCTGTTTCATACTTAGATGTAATCTTCAAGCGAACGAGCTTGAAACAGACTGTCACCGCTCGGTATTAACACCAATGTCCATTTTTATATTTATATTTTCATAGCATATCTTAGAACTATACTTTTATTATATGTAATAGTTTTATCACATGTAATCTGATAAAAATATAGTTTTAATTTATGCAATATTTAAGGATAAACATGCTCAATATCAGAGTACGTAAAATAAAAATAGTAAACACTGAGATAAATACCATGTGGCAAAAGGATGTTTCATGATTGAATGTTATCCTTAGATTGTGTTCAGCCATAACGCATATATATATATAATAAATGCGAATATCAGTGTGTTTTATGCCACTTTTTTAAATTAAAGGGACACAACTCTCTAAATTTTAATAGCTTTTGTTACAGCAATTTACGATTCCCAAGTTTTCCTTGCTGCAATTGTTTCGACGAATTTTTTGTGCGATAAAAATTTCATAACTTCGAAATAAATTTGGGAATAATCGAAATTTAATTGCGAAATCCAGTGAACGTCATCCATGAAATAAAAATAATTGTTTGTAAGCACCTACGTACATCAAACTCTCTTTAAATGAAGTGGCCACAAAAAATTATCATTGAACATTTAAAAGGTAAGTATTAATGCAATACTTAAATTCAGCGATCAATTTTGAGTTCTTCTGTAGATTATTGTTGCCTATGGCCTGTGGTAGCACTATAACTCGCAAAAATAAATCTCCAACAGCAGAAGATCATATTGCAAAAAAAAGAGCCAAGGCTGTAGCAAGAAAAATAAAGTCCATGCAAATGAAAACCCAGATCAAACAACAGCCAATAGAAATCCCAATGCTGAGAATATGCAAAGACTTCGAGGCTCTTAAACTCCTGAACAAGCCGAAGGCTCAATCAAGAGCCCTCCGAAGGAACTAGTTCAAATGACGCGTCCTTTAAGCGTCTTTTAAACAAATATAAACACACACACACACACAATTTTCGCTGTATCACAGCACGTCAGTGTGGCTAGATATGCAATTGCTTCAAGCCGGGATCGAAACTCCACCGATTTGGCATTAGACCAATAGAGTATGCCGAAAATCAGAATTTTTAACGCATTATATACGAGTTGTAAGTATTACCACCGACCAGAGTGATCAATTTATAGATCTCTTAGCGTTAGTTAACAGCTAAAGAATTCTCTTTCTGCCAAATTGCTCAATCTACGAGACAGGAAGTATATAGTCATCAAGAGATAGACTGCTTCGCGGTATCACACCTTATCCATGTGGTTTGCGATTGCATTATCCGTAACCAGAGTGCTCAATTCATAGAGAAAAAGCTTTTAGCGTAAATTGAAAGCAGCCAACACACACACACGCACACACGTGTATATATATATATATATATATATATATATATATATATATATATATATATAGTAATAATCACACATAGAATCAATCAGAAATATTAATGCGATTATTGGCGACATCCATCGCTAGTAGTATAATGTATGCATTAAAATACTGTTAATCCATGGAGTGAAATGGTCCTCGTATATAAAATTGATGTCTGTTGTTTATATATGCGAGGATCACTTCACTATATGAATTAACAGTATTTTAATACATACATTATACTACTAGCGATGGATGTCGCCAATAATTAATTAATATTTCTGATTGATTCTATGTGTGATTATTTCTTTGAATGTAAATTATATGCTGCCTAATGTTTTATGTTTATAAAAACTATCGATCCGCAGTACATAAAAATTCCTATAAAAAACTACTACTACGACATTACACTATATTATTGAACTATATGCTTAGTTCATGACATATTAACTGAATACACTTGTAAAAATAGAATACGTGGATTTAACACATCACAAGAAATATTTAAATAAAATTCTCACTTAAAATTTTGAAAAACTTAGCGTTGCGTCTTTGCACGTTCCGAGATCGTACACAACCGTCAGTAATATCAGATATTCAAAAAAAATCATTCGGTCGACAAACAATTATTTCGTCTTCAAGTTTTTGATTTTATAAGGAAAAAAAACAACACATGCCTGATGATGAATAGAAGACTTTTCGTAAGTACTAGCATTTTAAGAACACATAAACTGGAAACAACAGACATCAATTTTATAGACGAGGATCATTTCACTCTATGGATTAACAGTATTTTAATGCATACATTATACTACTAGCGATGCCTAATGTTTTATATATATATATATATATATATATATATATATATATATATATAAAATAAGAATTTTAAGAATATTGTTTTTGGTTATCGGAATTTTATTCCATCTATAACAAAGGTCTACTTATATATATATATATATATATATATATATATATATATATATATATATATTCATGAATTTTTTCATACAAAAAACAAATACAAAGGTTAATGATTTAATTGGCGAGAAATCCATCGTCGCGAACAATTCAAATAATATACAAAAACCCCGAATCTGTTTATGAATGAAAAGATCCTTGTTTTTATAAATTCCTGTTGCATGAGTTCTTATTATTTTTACAAGCTTTTGTCTGTTCTACAGACATCTTCAGCTATGGAATAGATTTTGTTCTTGTTTTTTCTCTCAGTAAATATATATATATATATATATATATATATATATATATATATATATATATACAGATAGATAGATAGATAGATAGATAGATAGATAGATAGATAGATAGATAGATAGATAGATAGATCCTATTAGACTGTATAACTATATCAAATTTAAACGTACTGGAAGATAATTGTCATTGTTTATCCAACTCCCCACCGAGTAAAATGGAAAGAGTGTAAAAAGCTGGAGAATGGTTTAATAATGTTTTGTAACTTTAAGTTTGTTCAGTTTTAAGCTATAACCTTTCAGAAAATATGGAGAATGATAAAAATGAGAGATTTCGTCACCGAAGAGAATTACTGTCTGATGATCTCCGATGACAGACACATTTGTTGAGAAATCTCAGTAATTATAATAGATTCATACTTATATGTAGAAGGTTAAGTAAAAACAAGCTAAGGCAGAAACTGAAAATTAAATGTTGAAGGAGGAATTGTGCACGCATTATTAGTTAAATGATATAATACAAACGATTTCAAAATGGAATAGAAGCTCTTCTTGCAAATACAATCGGTTAAATACCAAATTTACTACTGGTACAATGAAAATAGTAAAACCATCTGACCAAAGGTAGCTTTTAGTCGACGGATTTCATGGTGAACTTTGGACCATCTAAAGGAATAGATTATGTGCAATCACATATATATATATATATATATATATATATATATATATATATATATATATATATATATATATATATATATATATATATCATCCATATATTCACACACACTAAAATATTATGATGGCTATTTTACCATACATTAAATGTGGCACAAAGCCGAAAGTATGGAACAAAAGTACGGAGCAACCTCGTAATTGTTCTAGCGAGAAACCTTCCTAACTATTAAACAATTTCGAAGTTCCCCGCGATTTTAAGCGTAGACTACATGCAATGGGCCTCTAGTCGAGATCGAACTCACTACGCAGTCGTAATTGTTTAGCGAGACAAGAGTGCTAACAATTACTCAACGTCGAAGTTCTCCGTGATTTTCTAACCGTATCTAAGATGTGACAAGGCCGAAATTAAGGCGAACTCTGTGAGGAAAGAACCCACTCCTGAGTCGTAATTGTTCTAGCGAAACTATCTAGTTAATCATTACACCGCAGCGATGTTCCACATAGACATATGTTGATAGTGCAATAAATCCACATTCGAGAAAGCAGGTTGATTGACCAAAATGAAAACAGGATTATGTGGAAATATATATGAAGAGAAGATAGAAGCAACCACATATTTATGGCAATAAATATGACCAAGGTGAATCTGGAAAGCAACAGGATACGATGAAATATATGGGTTCATGTTCAAAGGATTTGCGGTCGATCTGACCGAAAGATTACCCGGTTAACTGATGGAAGGAAAAGACCTCAACTAGATGGCGAAATCAAATAAAAACTTAATTTACTGAGGATATGAAATATCTTAAAAGGGCAGTCTATCAAACTATCTTCTATTCGCTTCAAAGCTGAAGATTATTATCCGACAAAGTCAGAGAATGCTTAAAAGGAAACATAGCAACAAGCATCGTCTAATTTCAGAAGACCACATAGGAAATCAAAGAGAAAGAGCGTAGCTTTGGAATTGGAAGGATAAGATTCCACAAAATTGTATCATACTTTATGACTAGGAAAAATACATTTTATCAATGGAGAAAGTGAATTTGCATTGATGCTGGTCCAAGAATAATAAAATATTAAACAAAATCTATGATAGTGCCAAGATTGACAAATATAAGACAAAGTATAAAATCCAGTCATGTTGCTAGGTTCTGTTGATTGCACTACCTGTCAGATAAATAATGGACTATTCCGTTTGGATGGCGAGAAACGACGGAAGATAAACTATGGAGTAGAAAATTTGAGCGGTCTTCGGGTGAAGAAGAAAGCATACAAAGAAAGTAATTAAGAAAGAAAGAAAAAACAAGATATAAATAATCAATAAAGAAAGTAAGAAAGGGAAGATAACACTCACAAAATTTTAGCATCTGCTTCAGTGAAACAGGAAAATCTGACCATTTTTAACAATTTTTGAGTTTTTACACTCTTCCTATTGAAATGCTGGCTGAATCAATTTTAAATTAGAATTTCCGCAAGTTCCCAATAATAATAATAATAATAATAATATCAATGAAATCGAAATCTCTAAAAACGTGACACATAGTAACATAAATAATTTCTGTTGAAGTTGGAGCACTCGAATTGGTTGGAAAAGATTCCAGCAAACTCATTGCATTCCTGGAACCATGACTTACAGAAATACATTTTTTTTATCCCCAGTACAGCTCGCACCATACGAAGAACTTTACCAAGTAATATATATATATATATATATATATATATATATATATATATATATATATATATATATATCTGTGTGTGTTTATGTTTGTGTTTTCAAATGGTCACTGAAAACTGTCATGAGGCCATTTATAACCTTAGCTTTCTGGGCGGTACTCGGAATGAAATGTGTATGCACCAAAAATCAAAGGAAATAAAATAATATCAATAATAATAATAATAATAATAATAATAATAGATTACGACCACATCGTTGAAACATCGTTTCTCTTATGATCATCGATGTTAAGCAGCAGCAAGCTCGGTCAGTAACTCGATAGCTGACCGCTTACGAATACCACTTGTTGTAAGCATGGATGTGGGTGTGAAGCAATTGATAAATGACTCGTAATTGTTGTCCCAATTCCTGTTGTTTTCGTTATATTTCCTTCCGTGAAAATAACCATTGGTAAAGTATGTATTCACATCTTCTCCCCATCAGCCAGGGGACAGCTCGTAAAACTAGTATCACTAAACCATTTTCTCATAAATTAAAATCTTATACTCTATAAATATTTTCTGTCTTTAAATAAACTGAAAACAGTTGATAAGTCGTAGGAATAATAATAATAATAATAATAAGAAGAAGAAGAAGAAGAAGAAGAAGAAGAAGAAGAAGAAATCAAAATAATAATAACATAATAATAAAGAGAAGAGGGATTTAAGTAAAGTAAAAAAAAAAAAACACGGTCATGGCAATTCTAAGCAGTATTTCAACAGAATGTCTGCCTTCTTCAAGTTATTTTTTTTTTTTTAAATCAAATATAAAAAACATAAATCTATAAAAAATGAAGAATCTTTGGAGAAACGTTGTATGTCTTGGAATGAAAAAACGGATCTGCTGTTAATAAAGGCGTCAAAACGAATGAAACGCTGCCAGCGTGACGGTATGTAACTGAAACCTGATTAATACGATGGTGTTCTTTTTGCTCATCTTGGGCTTGTCCGTTAGTTAATTAGTGTCTAAGAGAAATTAATAAAACAGCTTAGTATAAATCTTTTTTTTTCATTACAAGACAAGTTATGCTTTTAGAATGAATTATATTTTTTATAAATTTATATATTTGAATATTTTTTTAAATATCTCTCTTAACTCTAACCCTGCTGAAAACATTCTGCTGAAATACTGTTTTTTAAGCTTTTCACCCCAAGCAAGTCGGGAGTGCCACTAGTATGTAAGTGTTTACAAAGACTGCGAGCGGGAGTAAAGAGAGATGATAGAGGAAAGGATGAAGAAAAAGACGTGGAATAGATCAAGGCATCTGGAGAAGTCGATTGATATTGCATTTCAGTAGTTAGAGAGTATAGCTATCAAGGAATCAAGTAAGAGGAAGGGAATTCCACAGGTGGGAAGTGCGAGACATGAAGCTATTGGAGTAGAAGAGATGGCTATATATAACTGTTTCGACGGTAAAAGGGTGAGACCGAGTTGCCAGTCTAGTAAGTACGTTTAATTGATTCCTTGATAGCTATACTCTCTAACTACTGAAATGCAATGTCAATCGACTTCTCCAGATGCCTTCATCTATTCCGTCTTTATATATATATATATATATATATATATATATATATATATATATATATATATATATATATTGGTAAAGTTCTTCGTATGGTGCGAGCTGTACTCGGGATAAAAAAAATTCATGAAGTTTGGGAACCAGCCAAAGTACCTCGACAGAGTAGTTACCTTGAAAGTATTTGTAGAAAAGACAGAGGGAAGCGACGGCATATTTGTGAGAGAGCGACTGTCAATGAGATGCCAGTACGGTTTACCATTTTCAAATACATTTTTTTTCTTTTCTTTTCTTTTCTTAAATCGTTCTTTTCTCATAATTGTTGATAACTATTGAAAGAGTTACGTCAATCCTTTTGTTTGTTAATATTAATAAAAAATAAAAGTAATATTTTTTTTAATATTTAGCCTGTGATCTTAAATGGAAGGTGTTCAGCTGCAAGGCATTCAATCCAAGTAGAAAATTAATTAGAAACTCATTTTCATTTTCTTTTCACTGTTAGCGTTAACTGCCGGCCGATTCCAGCATTTCTATTAATGTACTTTATAGAATGAATATCCGTAAAGTGTAGCTGGAAAGAAAATAGAAGAAATAAGAGCAATGACTCGATTTGAAAGATCAAAGCCAACTTCTGCATTGAAATGAC
>CAHIKZ030001713.1:4487500-4512500 GCA_903632075.3 Acanthosepion pharaonis
GGACTGGGCTTTGTTGACGCTGCCAGCTCTACACATGCGCACGAAAAGAGAGACGCAATTAGTTTCAAAATTTTTGAAAGAATATTTTTGAGAGAATATTTGATTTGTTTTTTACAATCTAGCAGAAATCATCTGTATTCTGTTTCTTTTTCTCGCCATCACCTTTGACTCTGACTGTCCCACACGGTGACAATATAAAATCTACCAAATATGGTTATATATTAAAAGAGCTTAAATAAATTTGAGCACAGGCGATTACAATCTTGCCACTTACAATCTTATCACCTTATGTCTTACAATATATCCCCAGACCTTCGTTAGAGTTTCTATGAAAGAGCGTATTACCTAACGTGATTAACAATTTGACCAAGGCCAGCACGCTCAAGCACTCGGCCACGATGACTTTTGACTTCGTGTTAGCACAGTTATCGACGGAACCAAATTGTTCCGTTTATCTAATTTCACTCAAAAGCCTTGGTTCAACCGGTGGTTTGGTTTTTCAGGCACTTTTCAGGGGTGCCGTACGTTGGGATCGACTCCTCCAGGCTGATAACATCAGAAAGTTTCCTTCCTGACAGATTGACTATGGTGAGATTCGAACACCTATCTCATGGTCAGAATTCGAGCGTTCTAACCATTCGGACACGATAATACCTTTAGAAGAACATAAATCAATTTCCGCACTTTCTCGCATTAATGTGCCAATTAATAAACTTAGTGATATATACCATACCGATGGGTATGTTGCAATCCTCATCAATACTTTAGGCACTAGTGTAAGTGGGTGTAACCTGCTGTTTAACTAGTCCACCATTAGCAGTAGTTTACCTCCTTCACGTCGCTGGCGAGTATTGTATTTTGTTGATGCTATAATGATTACCATTTCATTTCCAACCTCCATTTTGGTTATACCGCATTCAGTAACAGTTTTGATGTTACAACACTCAGAGTTTCTGGAATATACAGTACAATATGACATGACTAACATTTGAACAAAATCAGTTCACTTAAATCTCCGGTCACGATGACTTGTGACTTCGTGCCAACACGACCATATATTTCTATCGAACAGTTTCCTTTCCACAATTTGTCTAAAATCGCCTGGCTAAAAATATGTTTTTTTTTGTTTAGTCAAATCGCAAAGGTTTTGTACAGTGCAATAACTTCCGTTTACTTCCCAAGCAACTCCACCAAAGCGAGATTCGAAACCTAAAGTGATGTTCAGGAAGTTAAGGCTCTAGTCACCTCAGTGCGTAATATGTAAACATCGTATAAAGAAGCGACATTTTTTTATAAGAAAAATAAAGGCGTTTTCTGTCTAATTGCAGTGCTGATGCTTTCAATTTCAGGTTGTTTTTTTAAATACCGATTCGCATATTCATATAATTAGTTTATAGCGGAAGGAAAAGACGTTGTAAAATGGGAGTGTATGATAATTATGATTTCCAACTTAGTTGTATGAATGCAATACTGATTCTCTTTCAGATGACATTATCCGGAAGGCTATCATTCGAAATACAATCCTTGAACATTTTGCGGAGATATGACTCACGAATGAGCAAGCTGAAACCTTTCGCTATTAATTTGAAATTTCGCTTACCAAGTCCTTCCTTGCTGCAAAGAATCCGCACAAATGTAATTTGCTCGAGTTTATTAATGGCAACCGTTTATTCGCACGTAAACGGGAGAGTTAACGATTTAAGATTGATCGACGTCAATGAGTTTCCCGATCGAAAAGTTTTAGTCTAATGTCGAAACTTTTATCTTGGCGCGCAACTAACTGCCATTTATCGAAATGAATTTGATCGACTGGATGACCATATTTGGCGACTTACCGTTGATCGTATTGTTAAATGGTAAATGGTTGGCCGGCAGGAATTTGTTGAAGAACGGGCGCGGTTAATGGTATTATTTCGAATAGTCAATTGACAGAAATGACAAATGGTCTATTGTGTCTAAGTTTGAGGATTTCTAATACTGGCATTCAAAGATTCTTCTTAAGTTGGTTTAAAACGGTGGTCTTTGCCGGGATTTGTCTTCTGACACGATCGTATTAAACGCGGTCATATTTTCGCCTGTCGCAATCACCCGTCAGACGAAGTGAACGAGACAAGTTTACGGCGATGTGCTAGAGATTTAGACGTCGGTCACATTAAATTGGTTATTTCCTGGGATATCTTGATGTTCATCTTTCATTGTTTGTATCGATTCGCTTTTTTTTTCTATATTTCTTTCGTTCGTCTTCAGTGAACTAAAAGAACGCACACAGAAGATTAAGAAGTAAATCAAGACAAAGAACTGTTAAATGTAAGAAAACCTGTTATGATCGTCAGTCGAAGAAGCAAACCAATATATAACCTGCACACTGCGGACTTCAAAATTGAATTGTTATATGAATTTAACTAACTTTCTAAAACAGACGACGGGAAATGTTACACACAAATCTTAAGTCGAATAGGAACAAAGATATCTTCTAGAATATAAAACATTCAAGCATCGGAAAATATTTGTAGAAACTAGAATTTAGAGTTCTGAACAGTGACGTGACATTTAACAACTCATATGTCAGTGAAATTTGGACATTTACTTCACAAATGAAGCAGTTGAAGGGACATAGATGTAGATATGCTGGCAAATATTGTGGGAAGAATATATGAATAAGTCTTTCAATAGTTTTGAGTAGAATAAGAGAATAAACAGGCGGGAAATTTCCAGTTTCTACGAGGACATAAGTTCACAGATGTTTTCAGAATATGGACAATAAAGAAACGTAGACACAATAATAATAATAATAATAATAATAATAATAAGAAGAAGAAGAAGAAGAAGAAGAAAGGCCTCCGTCGGTCAGGGTCAACCATGGGTAAGCGTCCTAGTTTTCTGCTTGGCCAGAGTATCGATTTCTGTAACTGTAGAGGCTGATGCGGGAGTGACAATCTCTGTTGCACTGGTCGCATGTGTGTTCTGTCTCTGGTCTGTTGGAGCTGTCACTGCTTTCTGCGGGCGCGCCTTTCCGTGGCGACTTTTGTCAGATTCTCCTCGCCTGACTTGAGGTGTTTGGTCAGTGTTCCTCTTCATTTGCATCGTATGGCTGCCAGGATCTTCCAGGACTCTGTGTTGATGCCCACAGCTTTTATGTCGCGACTCAGACATCGCGGTACAGCGATGAAACGTAGACTGGCAATAAGAATCTCCGCGCTTTAATCTTCTATACGGATTTAAGTTTGACAGAAGATTTCAGTTTACGGAAAATAAGGAATCGTTGATATGCATTGATAAGCTCTGCGATTTGAGCGTCGATGAAGACTTAAGTTCACTGAAGAGGACTTACGTTATATGAGAATTATCTCTACAGACACTGGAAAAATGTGTCGATTCGTTATGCCGTGCCACAATATACCTGCCACCTCGTGACAGGCTCATTCATTGCAAGGGTTAAATCTGACTAAAAATGGAGTATTGGCGCTATAATTGAACAGGAGCTACCCAACACTTTTTTTCGAGATTTGGCAGAAAGAATTTATGTGGTCATGTAAGTGATTAATCATTTTCCAGCCTATAAAACCCTTTTCATACAGACCAAACTTTGCAATCATGATACTAATTAATCGCTATATACATGGAAGGGCGAGCTTCACCCATTAGTTCCACCTATCAAGAAATTTACATTTAAGGTCCGCAAAGCCATATGCACAGGACTAGACCGTTCTTATTTTCTTTGTCTTCCACTGCTAAGAAGGAAGTTCTATTTGGAAATCTGTTATGCCAAAAGCCGCTACTTTGTAGAAGAAACCTCCGAGACATACTTCCTCAACCACTTAACAACTTCAAGATACGTATCAACTTATTGCACTTCAGCATAATCTCCAATTCTTACGTCCATAAACCAAACCATTTCATTAAACCTCTACCCTCATTTACTCTTGGTCACATTCTGGGGTGAACAATAGAGTAATGAATGACACACATGAAATATCTGGAACATACAATAATGAAAGGTTGTTCTATACTAACGAGAATTACTGACGTCATGATAAGAAATCAGAAAAAATGAGTAAACTATTAGCTTGTATTAATGAATAGCAGAAGAGGAATATTACATGGTAAAACCTATAGATCACCGAAGGTAAGCAATGTCAAGCCTGGTCAGTACTTAGATGGTTGACGTTTTTGGGATATCAGTTGCTGGAGGAGTGTGTTGTAATAGATATTAACCCGGAATTGTTAACACTTCCGCTGCTAACAAGGGAGGTCTTCGTTTTTCTTATCTTGCTCCAGCTGGCTAAGTACGGAAATGTACGTTTTTTGCATACCGCTGGTATGAGTGTCCAGTTGTGCCATCTATTGTAAAATACGGGAAATTCTAACTGTTCTATCATGCAAATTATTAGTCAGCCTCTGTTTTTCTCTACGTCATGGTAGTTTCGTATCTAATTTGAAAATATTCCTGACGAAAATGTGGCTAGTATGCGGATGCTCCCAGCGCCCGTGACCTTGGGTGATACCAAGATGGCGGCGCCCATGAAACGAGCAGCGCGGCTGTCTGCGGAAGATGTTTTGGCAGAAATATTTGCTGACTATGACTCTGAATCAGATCGATTTAGCGAAAATTCTGATTCTGATGATCCCGAGTACGTGCGGGAGGATGGAAATGGTCGTGAAAGTGAAACTGATGGAAATATTCGCGATGATTTGAGCGATCACGGTGATGTTGACGTGAATGTTCATCAGGGCCAAGGTGATGGTCAGCCCGTCAAAAACCTGGAAAACGCTCAGAAACAAGGTACTTCTCCAAAAAGTGTGAAGTCCCACTCCACAAAGGACAATGCTTCAAAAGATATGTGTATATCCATTACTGATCTGGTAAGTCATTCCCAGGTATATCCATGAAAATGGAAGGCTGTAAAACACACTGGTGCAAGTTTTCTGTGTAATAAAATATGTAGGTTGAAATTTGGCATTTTCTTTAAAAATGACTGGCCGGATGCGGGCAGCACTGGGCAAATGAGTAGCAGTGAAAGTGTTAATCGGATAACCGAGTTCGGATGAGTTCGTTAAATCCACTTACAGAAATATAGCCTTGGATAATGTATGAATCCCTTTCTTTCCGCTTCCCTTTATGTTCTACTTAGTAAACCGTGTCTCGCTAGAGCTTTGCTATCTCAAAATTCTTATAATCTAAAAATAATTTCTGGCTTTAAATAAACTGTAAATAGTTGATAGAAGAAATAAAATAATATTAGACGATGTGGAGAGACATGACCACCCATTTTTGTAAGAAGTATGGTACATGTGCATTTCAAAAGTTTAGTTTCTATTTAAATTTACCGTCTTTTTATTTAGCCCCCGTATATATATCAAAGTCAACTTTAAAAAAATATTTATATTGACATTAACATTTCAGTTCCTAAATGTTATTAAAGGGAAATATGCAGGTTCTCACATTCAAATTATAACTAAACGTGAGTTTTTATATTTTCTTAAACTGAAGCTCAAAGAATTATACAATGCAGATGTTTGTATTTTTTCGCACTTCTTCAAATGTACTGTAATAAAAATGCCATATAATGCATTTCATAAATCATGTAGAAAATGGTTTATATGGATCAAGCATATAAAAGATGGATTATGTAAATGCGGATTGCTTAATTCTGATACATTCATTTACTGGTAAATCTCTTTTGAAATATCACTTCAATTGGAAAATAAGTGAACGCAAACTTCGAAATACACAAATATCCATAGAAACATCAGATAGCTTTTACTCTAAAGGATAGAATGATAATAAGTCAGTGAACAGACAAAGGTAAAAAGAAAACCTTCATAGAATTGTTATTGTTCAAAGGATAAGCTTGAAAGACACATTTTATGAATAATATATACTGAAAAGAGAAAAAGGTAGGCTGATTGGTGCTGAATCGGTAACAAAGTTAGATGATGTAAATAAACCTAAAATTAACGTATCTTTCTAAGATATGAGAGAGAATATAAGAGACACTATAAACTTTATTAATCATTTCAAACCAAGCAAGGCAATAAAGCCACTAAGATGCAGTGGGGGGCTACTGAGTGTTAAATAATATGAGAAAATTATCATTATTTACATTATTCGGACAACTGTCCTCATCTTCGTCGCCATATTTATTACAACCTGTCGGTCTTTGTACGATCCGGCGTTCTTGAAGTGGTTGGAATATCGAACTCTACCGTTTATTTCGCTCACTGGGGTAGACTGTTCTAGTTCCACGTGCCATATTTAATTGGTGTCAGCTGTCAGTTATCTCCTCTTAAATGCTCTGTCCAAGTTCTCCTCAAGGACATATGGCACAGTGGATAAAAGCGTTAGTTAAATCCAGTGACTGGTCCCAAAGTGTGTGAGTTAAGGCTGTGGAGGACTTGGATAGGGGAATTAACAGGAGATAACTGACAAATGACATCCATTAAACATGGCACGTGGAACTAGAACAGTCTACCCCAGTGAGCGAAATAAAAGCTTCAGTTCGACATTCCAACCACCTGAAGAAGGCCAGAGCGTACAACAGCCGAAACTTTGTAATAAATATGGCGACAATCATGAGGCAATTGTCCGAATAATGTAAATAGTTCATATAATAACTCATATCTGAAATATAGACAGATACTGAGAAAAGTATCGTATTAAAGAAAGACGTCAATAAAAGATGGATGTAGTAAAATTGACTGAAATCAAGTAGCCGGTAGTGTCGTCCATACATGGGAAATGCGAGAGAAGTATTGTTTTTGGTAATGTTTTTTTTTATAAAAAAATAGATTGCTTGTACTGTTATACATATTTAGTGTTTTATTAATTGTCATTTCACTTGTTCATGTTAATATAAAATTGACCTGTTTTCGTAGTAGGCTGGAGGTGCTATTTCCCCATAGATGTAACCCTAACAGTTGCTACCATCACGGGTCAGGATTGATCTGGGAACAACAGCAGGTAAGAGGTGGTTTCACTCTCCTCAAAGGCTCCAATCTCCAGATCAGAGGCCTTGTTGCTGAATGTAGTTTGTAATCAAACATAGGACAAGAAGCAGGAAGAAGACGACTAGAAAAAAAAAAAGGCAACGTCAATTGCCAACAAATTATGTCTTATATTTTATAATGAATTTTCATTTAACGTTACTTTAATGGAAATAAAACATTTTGGTATCAAGATAAATGATAGTCAACAAAAAACGTATCCGACTGCGATTCGGAGTTCATAAAAAAATATCCATTATGAAAGGAAACGATTTATGATTCTATTATAAGCATGCGGAATAATAAAACATCTATTGAAAAGCCATATCATATCTCAAGTCTTTGTTTACAAGCCGAAATTTGATTAAACTCATAAAGTGTAATAACAAATATTGTTTTCAATTTTATGTCTATGTATTCAAGGGATACACTCTCACACACGTACAGCATCATACAGGCGTATATACACAAATTTCCAAATATAATTACCGTTATATATATATATATATATATATATATATATATATATATATATATATATATATATATATGAACTGACAGCCAGACACTGCACATATGATTTGATTATAGTGGTGAAATCTTTGTGCAGAAACAGCCACACTTTTAGAAGGTCCGTATACATAGACCTGATGCACTACGTGCTACACACACACACACACACACACACACACACACACACACACACACACACACACACAAGAACACACACGTATATATATACATATATATATATTCAAATGTAATATGAAACAAAAGAATATAAATTCAAACGTTCATAGAATTAATTTAAGGAAGGGCTCAATACCAAGAGTAGAGCAATAGTTATGTATTATACATATATTACATACGGAAAATCAAATACTAACGACACATTTACATATATATGCGTGTGTGTGTTTGAAAAGACAAAAGTAAAACCTTTCTTTACCAACACATTTCGTCCTCTGAAAGACTATTTCATGGAAAAAGTAAGTAAGTAATAAACAATATTAAAAACATATTTAGGTTTTGAAAACGTTTAAATTTAACAATACCAAAAATATACTTAAGTTTAACTGTAAGCTTACCTCTGGGTTTCGTGCACAAAGCAATCATCATGTGGTGATTGAAAAAGTACTGGCACTACCGGTGAGGAAAAAATGTACATTTATTATTTATGTAAATTTTAATTTCGTTATTGGATTAGCACCAGCAAACACTGTAGAATACTTAATAACCTTTTTATATACACACAGACATATCAGTGTATGTGTATGAGCGCGGGATTTGAGTCCAAGTAGTTCTGAGTATGTATTCGCATTTATAATTGCGTAGCTGTCTGTAGGTACGAAAATGCATGCAGGTCTGCTAGAAACGTCTATGTATAGCTATTCATCTGGAAACTATAACAACGAGAATACTTAGGCTTAAATTTAATGAGCTTCATACCTATATATATATATATATATATATATATATATATATATATATATATATAATATTTCAAAATTATAACATAAATATGTAACAACATCACTACAAAAATAGCCATTTGTTTCAACACTTCTGGTGTCTTGTCAAGTGATGGTTTTGAAACAAAATGGCTACTTTTGCCGTGATGTCATCACATAATTATGTCATAATTTTTAAATAAATATTATTCTCTGTACTCTGTCTTGAACACATTTTTAAAATAATGTTTATTCCATCTATACCAAACTTGCATTCGTGTGTGTGTATATATATATATATATATATAGAGAGAGAGAGAGAGAGTAATTCGTCGAGCTTAGAATAATCCTTCACAGAATGCAGAAATCAATGAACGGCCGTTTCGTCCTATCTGGGACTCATCAACAGTGCGCATCCACTACCGAGTATCGAACCCGGACCGTTTCGATACAACGCAAACGTCGTACCAACTGTACCATGGGACACAAACTAGACTCGATATAGCGCCTCTACTGCCTCACTATGTCCGTGATAGACCCAGCTAATGCTCTGCTATGTAGCGGCTAACGGTCAAAATGCAATCGTGTCTCTTGAGTTATCTGAATATAGTCACCCAAAGAGAAACTGTTTTACTGTATCACAGCTAATTAGGGTGTGTAGACGCCCGATTGCTTCAAGCCGGGATCGAGACCCAGTTCATTTGGTATTAGTCAGAGATACTACCTTTAGTCTATTGTCGCACGGCAGAGAGGATGTGGAAATTTTAACGTTTTCTTTGCCAAATACATCAGTGGCCCGGAGAGCTCAATTCAATTCGGTTGAAAAGCAGGTGATTCATTTTTTTTACTCATTGCAGATTTAAAGACATAATTTTTTTTTTAAATATTCTACGATTTTTTTGAGTTAATAATAGTCTAGTGATGTACGTTTTATTCCTTAACCCATAGATGGGAGGAGAAGAGGTAGATTCATAATTTTCCGAATAGTATTTGCGCGTATGTGGTTTTAAGGAACCCAAGTCATTTTCCATTACACTGCGCGCATTCAAACTTACAGTACCTGGTATTCCCAAACTGTCACCTACCACGATACTAACCAAGCACAAGTTTACTTAAAATCGGTGATCCTACACGTACTAGTGTTTCAAAGTAAGCAATTATCTGTAACAAATTTGATCAAACTGTTTCTATCTTTCTTCAGAGTCCCGGTTAAAATCCGATGGGAACAATTCTTTTGTTCCGGCGAATTTGTTGCAATATAATTTGCGACGCGCTAAATAAATTTATTTTACATTAACCGTATTAAAAGAAAAGAAAAAGCTTGATGCATTTACAATATAATAAATTCTGATGTGCTTGTTCTTACGTTATTGAAATAATTTAATGATTTTTGCTCCAGATTCCACAGATTAAAAGAGTTTAAGAACCTTTTTTGGGCAGCATATGGCAACGACGTCGACAAACACAAACATTCAAAGTAATAGGCAAGTAATCTTCATATGCTTATTTATTTTCAGCCAATCGAATTTTCACCCTAATTTATTCTTCATCCTTATTATTTATGTGTTATCAGGTCTTGTTTCATGTATTACTTCTGTAATTGGATTCTCCAATATCTCGCTGTCACATCGGAGATGAAATGCCATATATCTCTTTGTTGCAATATTTATCCAATGGCCAAACGGTTTTTAATCATATCGGAATCCTATAATTGACATAGTTACAGCGCTACAGTTAATGATTTATATATTACGTAATTTTATTTTAAATGCCATCTATTTCATGTACATTTTTGAATAGTGATGTTGTGCTTTGGGAATGATAGTGGAGTTGTTTACCCTTACTAAGTCTACTGCGATTTATTGTGCCACAACTTATAGTTTGTTGGCTGTTGTCTCATTCCACTTACACCTTTATCTGACCCCGTTTCTTATTGCGTCTACAGTGAATTGTTGGCCGAGCGTACGGGCTCAGGTTCCCCACAATAAACTTGGCCTTGTGCCACATCTGACTGCGTGGGGTGGTTATTGAATATCATCACTATACGGGTTACGATTCGGATCACTGTTCGGTGGTTACTTTTCAAGCAAGTATTATCGATCAAGTTCGAAGGAGTCTGACACCAACATTGTTCAACGGCGCACTGTAAATGTATCTGCGATTACAACATCTCTACTACAACGAACATTACGAAAGTGACAACGGATATTCGTTTACATTAAAAAAGTGGCAACGATTGTTCGTTGGCATCACGAAATTAATGGTTTTGAAAACTTTCTGGCACAATGAGTAACGTGTGTATGGAGAATTTAGGCGTAGAAATGCCATTATGACATACTGAAGTCAAAGCTGAAGGAAGCATAAACCGACTGACTTAACGAACTTTTTTAGAATTGATGACAGGGCATGAGATGATGGAATATTTAAATGACAGACATTTCTATAAAGGATAGGAAATTAGGGCGAATGATATCATTCCATATCCTGAAAAGACACGCTAAGAAAAATCAGGCAAAATATATGCTTATGGATATTTTCTATTTTCTGACAATTGCATTGTAATATGGGGGACGGTTACTCCAGTGGTTTTTCCTTAATTTCGTCCTGAATTTAAATTTAGAGTTGTCGTTGTCCACAACTAAACTGGCTCCACCAACTCAATATAGAAAGCCCAGTCTAACCTGCTAGGAAGTTGACACTTAGAGTGAAGAATAGATGGATTAATACCTTTCCCAAGGTGATTAGTGCGAAAGCACACTAGGCCGGAATAGGCGCACTTACTTCATTACGATGTCGACAACGGTTACGCTCCCTAAAAACACTACAACAGTTTTATTCATTTTCTATACAAAATGTTTATCCTGCAAGTAATGTGCGTTTAAATTTCGTAGATGTGTTGTCATATATTGGTATTGCAACAGAATCAACTTTGAGTTAAATTAACAATAACTAAACTGCAATTGAGAAGCCTAAGCTAAGAAAGAATGCAGTGGACAGGTAATTAATATTAATAATGCAGTGTGCTAAACGTTAACGCAAACATCTCTACTAAATGTTTCAGCTTCTAGCCATCAATATTCTTGGAATATTTCTAGCATTATATTCTGGCAAAATGTATTTGTTTAATATACTTGTATGTAGGTTTCTATCATATCAGTAGCAGAGGTGCTTTTCCTGTATTCTATACGCTGATAATCAAACTAAATTGGTTCAGACATTTAATACAAGTTAATGATTTTATTTTCTATAAATAGAGATGATATACAAATGATCATGAAATAGCCTGGGTATATTGCTAGACTATAAATAACATCTGAGAGTTTTATTTAGAATTGAAATCAACATTCTTCCTTACCATTGTCATTGAAGTAATCACTATTGACCCTTCATTCATCTTCCCACGGAAACTAAAGCTCAACACGGAGGTCTGCATGAAATGCCCTGAGGAGATAGATTGCCCTTCTCTTCCACAATCCACGTAGATGCTTTTAGCTCGAAGAGAGGTGTAAAAACCGATATCATGTTGCTTATAATTGTAGCCATATACACGACACTGTATGAAACATAGTGTTCGCTTTGACAGAATTAAATTAAGATGTTAAATGATGCATAGTTTACATTCATAGATTGGTTATTATCCATGTCAATCACAGGTGACCTTGCATTGAAGCAATCATATTAGGTTGGTGCAAAAATAATGTCGTTTTTTGACGTTCAACTTAACCTAATATTTGTTCGTAGATTTCCTATATCGCTGGTGCTTGTCTGAAATTGAGAAAAAAATCTAAAGCAGACTCGGAGAGAGGGAATACCTCGTCTTTCTGGCCCTAATTGTCATTCAACTGTTAAACTCTATTACATTCTACCTTCATCTTACGGCAGCTGTGGTTACACTGATATAGCTAAATAACATTTTGTATATTGCATCACACACATTACAACCGATTGAACCAATTTATACAAGTGTGAGTGGAAGACATCACCTAATGTCTTTAGTAACTGTATGGCATTTTATTGTTCTTTTTTTTATTATTACGAACGGATTCCTTAATAATTAGTCAAAAGGCTTCATTCTTTCTCGAGAGATACTGTTATGTCTGAGATGAATATAATACGTAACAGAAATGTTGCACTATGTTTTGGCTTTTAATGGGATTTGCTTGCTTGTATAATACATTTACTGATAACTCTTTAATATATGTTAGCATTTGTTAATAATATGTTGATTGTTATTTTGTATAAACGGTTCATTGATATGGTAAATAATTTTTTTTTTAGTATTTCTTAACTGTCTGCTATGAATAGAATCCTTGTTGCCAATTTATTGCAAGTCTCAACGGAATTCATTATGCATTACCATCACCTTTTCAAGGAATAAGATCATTCTTAAAGTTGATCCAACGTTTAACAAGAGACAATGTAAAACAGATGCCAAGCCACGTGGCTTACGATATTGAGTCACCCCCCCACGAGGGTGTCATGTGGCACAAGGCCTTTTTAACTTGGGCATTCCGAGCTCGTGGGCTCGGCCAAAAATATGCCCATTGAACCCGTATGAACAGGTTCAGGGCCGGTTTACCTCCCCGAAGGAGACACCGCCCTTTGGCGGAGCCTCCTTCGGGTTCCTCCCATCCCTAGGAAGAGAGTTCAACCGAGCAGTGGGTTCAGAAGTGAACGACTGACTCACGACCACATCATGTTGTAAAATCGGTCCCCGTACTATCACCGAAGTTAAGCAACGTCGAGACCGCTCAGTAATTAGATCAGTAATCGATTGAGAATAACAAATGCTGAATGCTTGGACATGAGTCTATTGTCATGGACAATGACTCAGATTTGCTTAATAGGAGAGTTCAAATTTCCCTTGGGTTCGCTATATTCACTTACGCCTAAGAAAGGCATGAATCCACATCTTTTCACTCCAGCTAGCGGTCAATGAGCAAAACATGTATCACTAAACCATTATTATCTAAAAACGAAATCTTACAATGTAATAAAAATACTTACTGGCTTTAAATAACGTATAATGGGTTGATAAACCGTAGAAAACAAATCAGTTAAAAAGTACAAACCATGTGTCAATTCTTCGGACACTCGGAAATGTATAGTAGTAAAATTAATAGAAATTTACACACGAAGTTTATGGGAGAACAACGACTGAGTGAAGATATAATGATGGCAGACATTTTGGAAGATCCTACGCTGCTCTCAAATATTCTTGAAAGACAAAGAAAAATTGCTAATTACCCCCAAATAGATATATGTGTATATTATGAGGTTTTCTTACTGAATTGCTTACGTCCTTTTAAACGTCAAGATAAGCTCAACTTCGAACTCATATTTATATATATATATTTCAATTATGGGTGCAGTTAAAATTTATAAATTCATGAATCATTCATGCAAAAAAAACAAATATAGAGCTTAACGATTTAAATGGGTTGGTGTATCTTATTGATATTGTTTGCGAAGATGTATTCTCGCCATTTAAATCATTAACCTCCATATTTGTTTTTTTGAAAACAAATAAATAAATGATTATATATATATATATATATATATATATATATATATATATATATATATATAAAATCCAAGAACAGCCCTATCGGGCGGTATTTAAGCTAGCTCCTGCGTAATTCTCATGAGTGGGTCTTCATCACATTAGGTAGGGTGGAGTAGTTGCGACAGACGACAGTAAACAGCAGAGGAATTCACAATTGATCGCTGAATTTAAATATTGCATTAATATTTATGCTTAACGTTTAAGAGTTCAATGATAATTCTTCTACTGCCACTTAATTTAAAGCAATTTGATGTACGTAGGTCCTTACTTTCTGTACAATTATATTAATTTCATTGTGACTTTCAATGGATGACAGTTAATTTCGATTATTCCCAAATTTATTTCCAAGTTATAAAAATCTTAATCCTCGGTATGACGATATCCATATCAACAACAGATTTGTGAAACAAGTAAATTTACACTAAATACATTCTTAAAGACTCCAGCTGCATTTTCATCTTCTTTTTCCTAATACATCTGTTTTTTTTATTTTATATTTTAATTCTATCACTGCGAAAGGCATCCATAATTATTCTATGTTTAATAAACTTATATTCACTCTATGATCTCTTTTTCTGGTATATTCTTATTTAACCTATAATATGATTTCTTTTAGTTCCTATGTTAAGAAAACTGACAAGTTTATAGACGAAGTTTTGCAACTCGGTAGCCATTTAAATGCTTCTAATGCTGTCCTTTCCATCTTATATACTTATACGATTTATAGATTTGTGTAAAAGTAAACACAGTGTAATTATATACAACCGGGCTTTTGTCCAAATCATCATTTCATTTTAGTTGCCTTACTGAATTCTTTTCATGCCGCCGGGCGCGCCTTGATCATTTATTGTATGGAAATGGCGTCCTTCTAAAAAGATCGAAAAGATGCTAATGATTTGCTCCGTTACTTCTCTTTTGTTGATCCTGGTGCGTCGAATGAACGAGACGACAGTGATTGATGCAGTCCACTTGAACGAATAACATGTGTTGGTTGGGGAAAAAAAAGGAATAAGGATGAAATTCTGCCAGATCTCAACGATAATAAATCGTCATCAGGACGTGCCGAGATCTTTAAGATGAGGGCCTTTGTAACCAGCGTCAACTGACAATAAGAAAAAAGGTTCTTGGAAAACGGCCAAGCTTCTTATTAAAGATTTACACAAGAAGAAAAAAAAGTATCTAATAAGTTTTGTAGAGGTCAACTGATTGGAATATTTTAATTTCTCATAAAAGAAACAAAACCGATCACTTGTGCTAATCCATGCACGCGTAAGAATATAATTTTTTTTAATATGCATTATGGGATGTAACAATGTGGAATTATTGACAGCCAACGGATGAAGTTTCATAGTTAAAGAAGAGGGAATAAATACCTAATTTCTACGCGTAAAGTCATATTTATTTTAAGTTTGCACAGGGCAATCCGACGTCGCGTAACGCTTAAGAAGCTTGTCTCGCCAGATCAATTAAAACTGAGTAATGAGTTCGATTCTTACTTGGTGCCCCATACATGCAGCCACGTACCATATCAAAGCTACACTTAGTGAATCGCTACATTGAATTTGCTGGGATCAGTATAACGTGGTGTATTGGATAGTAAGCTTGTCTTACTAGATCTGGGAAGGGGGCAAACTGCGGCCCGCCTAAAGGATTCATGCGGCCCGCCAAATGTTAGTAAATTTGAAAGAGAAAGTTACGAAGGAACACTAAAAAATTGTCACAAGAAACTCGACGCCTAATTTTAACAAACTGATAAATGTCTGCAGTCTTATATATTATTCCCACTGAGTCATTGAGGTCCTTCTGTTGCTGGGTTACTTTGTTTTTCAAATACATCTATTTCGTATGAAGTTAATACATCAAAATATCGATCAATTTTTTTTTTTAAATTGAATTACTTTTATTTCAAACAAATCCGTTCCATGTGAAAATTCTAATTTAAAATCTAAATTATGTTTTCTTTAAATTTAATCTTTGTATGTTTTATTTGAAGTTTCTACTTTAAATATTAATAAGAATTTTCTTTTTATTTCTCTACGCATAGTTAATTTGTTTTTTAAATAAATGTTTTCTACTTTATAATATTAATTAAAAAAATAACAAACCAAGGTTATTTTATCTTTCAAATGTTTTTCATGTAAATCTTCAACTTAAAAATATGTATTAATATTTTTACTTTAAATTAATTTAAACTGTTTCTTTCAAATAAGTGCGTTTCATGTGAATCTTCAACAGTAATTTAAAATATTAATTAATAAAAATTAATTGCATTTCTTCCTGTAAAATATTTTCTTTGTTTAATTTAAATATTAATTATTTTGGGTTAATATACTATGCGGACCAATAAAAATTGTGAATTTTTGAATGTGGCCTTTGTACTGAAAAGTTTGCCCACCCCTGTGCTAGATAATTAAGGAGAGAATAGGGAGTTCGATTTTCACTGGGTGCCTCAGACATGCGGCATTGTGCTTGATGTAAGCTACACTTAGTAAATTGGGTCACTTCAACTTGGTGCTTAACTCGCGAAATTAATTATGCGTGAGTCTCACTGGGTGCTCCATGCTTGCGGCCTTGTGCATCACCTACGCTATACTTAGGAAATAACTACACTGCGTGGCAAATTATTATCGATATAACTTTTTCTAATATTTTAAAAGCCATTCTATCAATTCACACAATATTTTCACATAATGTTGGCAACACAGACCTGCGCAATCACTGAAACTTGCGTACTGATCTGCGCAATGTAAACAAACTGGCGCCATATTTGTTATCAGCATGGTGATTTGACCGTGCCAAATTATTAGAAAAGTGTATGAATTTAGTGAAAAGATGGGCCGTAAAAGCAGTTTAAGTGATGCTGAAAAGAAAACTATCACCTCAGAACTCTCAAAAGGTAAATCTGCCCTAGAAATTTCTAAAATTATAGGGAGATGTCATCAAACAGTGAAAAAGTTCACCGCCGACCCTACACAAGTACGCAAATGGTCAGATAAAGGCAAGCCGAGGTTTATTTCACGTCGTCTCATGTCACGACTTAAACGAGAGGCCACGAAGAATCTTGGACTTACCAGCCAAGAGCTTTTCAGTCGCATTGGGGATCCTGCTGTGTCTAAAAGTAATCGGTGTCGCTATCTGAGGGAAATAGCAACAACAGTCAAACCTGTATCGAGGCCTCCGTTGACGAGAAATCACATTCAAAATCGATTGAAATGGGCCGAGGACAATAGGAAGATTGACTTCTCTAAACTTTTGTTCACAGACGAAACTCGAGCAACACTTGATAGGCCAGATAAATGGGGCAAAGGCTGGGTAATGAACGGACAGAATCGCCATCAGCGTTTGAGACGCCAACAAGACGGTGAAGCATAAAGATCTGGAGTGGTATTATTGGTAAAACATTAGTGGGACGATGGAGCGTACCAGTTGGCGTCAAAATGACTGCTCATGCATACTTAGCATTTATGAAAGAGCATCTTGAGCCGTGGATGAAAAGGCAAAGAGTTGCCTTCAGAAGGGCCATTGTTTTTTATGCAAGATAATGCTCCCTCACATGCTGCTCACAAGACTAGTGAATATTTGAAACAGTTAGGCTGCAATGGACCTCGAAAAATGAAGTGGCCAGCAAATTCTCCGGATTTGAACCCAATCGAAAACATTTCGAGCATCATGAAACGAAGACTGTACGCCAACGGACGACAATTCAGGAGCAACGCTGAGTTGTGGGAAGAGATTCTTGACATATCTCGCGGCATTACAGCAGATGACATCCTACAATTAACAAATTCTATGGATCGTCGACTTCTTCAAGTAATTTCAAAACAGGGAAAGCACATTCCCTATTAATTTGTTTAAAACTGTGCCTTTGTTTGTATCTGTTATTATTTGTTTGATTATCTTATTTATTAGCTTCTTTCGATCATAAACATTTATGTGCAACATTAATAAATGTTTTGTTTGCTCAATTCTGGGAATTTTACTAAACCTTTCTAATAATTTGGCACTCTCAAATCACCGTGCTGATAACAAACATGGCACCAGTTTGTTTACATTGCGCACACCAGTACGAAAATTTCAGGGATTGTGCAAGTCAGTATTGCTAATATTGTGTGAAAATTTTGTGTGAATTGTTTGGATGGATTTTGAAATATTAGAAAAAAGTTATCTCGATAATAATTTGGCACGCAGTAGATATTCACATTGCTGTTCAGGTATATCAGTTGCTTTTCCTGGGTATGACGATAAACTTCATTCGGCAGCATGGCATCTGATCAGGAGGTTTTGAGGACTGGCCATCACCTCATAATTGCTGTTCTGCCCAAGTCCATCCTGACCCAGAGTGTTACCACCTGTTAGGATCCCATCTATGGGCAAATAGTGAACCCCAAATTTTGGTCAAAATATGAAATATATAAAAATAAATTAGAAAAATGTGCCATTAACAATTTTTCATAGTAAAAAAAATAAATTAAATTACCAGCAATTCATTTTTGGGAAGCAAATTGCCAAATTCACAAGAAAATAAAATGTCAGCTTTAAATGAACAAGGATTTGATATATCGTTACACTAACCAAGGCAATTCTCACTGACAAGTCAGATTAATTTGGATGGCTTCACAGTTTGAAGAATATATATCTATGATCTGTTATTTTTTAATTTTGTCATAATTGTTCGTAATAATATCATTATGAATGATCATTAATTGTACTATTATTACGCTTTGACTGTTTTTTATAAACTACGTTTAAACGAACTGTTGGAACTGCATATTTGAGAAGGTTAGTTGAATAATCCAGAATCTATACAAGCAGAACAGCGCCTTAATAGGGATAGAAAATAAATTCATTAAACATACACAAATGCAAAGTGTTGTAATACAGGAATGTTTCTCGAATTATTTAACCTATACAATGAGGCGATTCTGAAAGAATTAGAAGTCCTACCAGGATTCATTATTGGGGGCCACCAGCTTAACAACATAATTTTTTGCATATGACACAGTTTTGATAGCAGGCAAGTAAAGAAAACTAAAAGAATATCTCCACAAGTTAGTTAAGGAAAGAGAAAGGAAAAGATTAAACATAATTTTCAAGAAAAAAGAATTATTGTTCACCAGAAAAATGAACAGCCCAACATGAAAATTACAAAACGTAGTCGTGAAAATCAAACAAGAACAACAATTTAAATATCTGTGAACTGTTTTAATACATGACATAAATTGAGAAATCGCATTGGAATAACGCAAGATGTCTTCAATAAGCTAACAAACTCTTAAGAAAATTTCGCGAGAGTATTGAACTGTTATATGACAGTGAATTCTGGACAATCTCCTCATAGATGAAGAAGAGACTTGAAGCTACAGAAACGTTCAACAGAATGATGCTTAGGTTATATTAAACTGAATATGTGAGTCAACGATGAACTTTTTGAGAAAAGCGAAACAAAGCGACACTGATACATCAGAAAGAGACCGTTGAAAATTTTGAGGCGCATATTTAGGAGGAAGGGTTTAGAAAATTCGTTACACACAGGATAGATTGAAAGCAAGAACGACAGAGGAAAACAATGCAGGCCGTACCTAGCAAACTTAAGTAAATTGATGACAGACAATGTTTAGGGGAGTTAAAAAAAAATCTTGTTATGAGCTACAAATGAAAAAAATGTTGGCGTCCCAACGTCCTAAAAGGACAAGGTACATGGAAGTAAAAAAGAAAAAAATTTTCAACGTAATTTGAATTACATCATATCATTAATTTAATTATCTCTGATTTTATTTGACGAAATATTATCAGCCATTAATAAATTCTGATTACTGTATATGCCGGCATAAAAGGCAACTGAGTGAATAAGACGACACTCAAATATGCAAATTAAGATGTAGGTTTCGGGTTATATTTGGTGTACAAGACGAACCCCCAGCTCCACCACCAAAATAATATTTTAAAAGGTGCTGTATGGAATTTATTAAATAAATTCATTAAGTATAAATTTTCTTTTCAATCAAATTCCAATGAAAAAACTGTTGGGATACATTTTCATTTAACTACAAGACTCTACAATTTACCATGAGAGATTGCCTTGTTTTCGGTAAGCTGTTACGGTCGCCTGAATTACATTTCCTCACTAACCATCCATTCGTTCCACTGTTCTTGAATTCGCTCTTTAAATGGCTTTTGAAACAGACATCCAATCGCGTTTTTTGTTCAACATCATAAAAATAATTGAGGAGAGGCTGAGGTTAGACTACCTTCAAAAATCGCCCATTCTAACAACTTATCATAAGCCTCGGGATTTAAGGTTCACATTTTATATCTGAAGTAGAAGACGGCCCCTATTTATGGTGGAAGTTTTTAAGCTTAAAAGGTGGCCTTGTACTCCGACATATACGGTAGTATTTTAAATTTTCTTAATTTTAATTTCTTTTCAATGGAAACTAAAATCTATTTCTGTAAAGCACGGTTTCGAAATAAAAGCTTACTTAAGCTCTCATCCATTTTGAGTCAACTTGATGATATTACTACAATGGTTCATTTAACTACTAATGATTGACAGAAGATCCATTCAAAACTATTTAAAATTACCTGTTATTTATTTAATTCATAATTCCACTGATAGTTTTCGATTATGTCTCGTCTAATAGTAATTCCATTTATTATACACAAGTTTATATCAAATGCGATGTTTTTTTTTCGTACACGCACAATCATTTTATTATGAACAAACTGAATATTTATTTTTGTATAAAAAACGGTTTAATAAGATTTAGCACATAATTAATAATTTACAACTATTATGTCATTTTTTTCTAACATTGTAAAGCAAATTAACTAGAAGGAGTTAAATATCTTTTTTGGCAATAAGATTTATTTACAAACGCTTGCGTTCTCAACGGGTATTGGGGATTATTTAATATTTTAGGAAATTTAACCAACAATGCTATGTTATTTAGCCCACCATGTTTATTAATTCCATAGAGTTCAGTCTTCCACGTTTGTTGTCTATGGAAATAAATAAAACAGGGACCTCCGATTAAGAATAACCCTCATGTGTTAGGCAAATACATGGTCGACAGAATATACTGTTTAAAAATACAAAATTTAAAATATTAAAACCAAGATTTAATGTAAGTTAGCTGAAGGGAAACCTAATTGGCAACACTGATTCTCGCTATAAAAATTTGTAACTTTTAAAATGGAATTACATTTATATAATGAAGTTTTTTCTATTCGTTATATATTAGAAAGTAATCCCTGTGAAAGGTGTGAAATGAAAGAAAACTGAACGATTATGGGACGAATATGTTTAAGAAAAAAATGGCAATCAATAAATTATGTTATTCTCATTGTGTTACAAAAATATCTCCGAAGATAGACGTATAACAGTACAATCCTTGATATTTGACCAAACATGGTATGTTTTGATTTGTTATAGTGCGTATCAAACTGAATGCGCTATCTAATGCCGACAATATTTTTATTACTGGTAATGTTTTTCTTCAAAAATCTATTTCTGGGAATATTTGTCCTTGAAGAAATCTATAGCTGGTCATAAGTTTTCTAAAGAATGTATAGCTATTTGTATCGCTGGTATTTTTTTTTTTAAGTATTGCTGATAATTTTTCTTTCAAAACTTATTGCTGGTAATAATTGCTTTTATTACCAAGTATTTCTGGTATTAAAACCTATTTTTACACAAGTTTGGGTGTTAATTATTTGACCATAGCTTGAACCCTAACAGGTGCTACCACTCCAGGTCAGGGGAGACCTGGGAACACCAGTAATTCAGAGGTGGTTCCACGCTCCTCAAAACCTCCTGATCAGAGGCCTTGCTACTGGACGTAGTTTATCGTCTTACCCAGGACACTGGTGAAATTCATCGTCATACCCAGGAGGCCGACCAAACATTGAACTGACAATAAAAGAAGATCTCTAAATGACTAAAGAATGAAATATTGAACGATAAATAGGAAGTAAGATATTATTTTTGATATGATCATATCTATCTATCTATCTATCTATCTATCTATCTATCTATCTATCTCTCTCTCTCTCTCTCTATATATATATATATATATATATATATATATATATATATATATATATATATATATAGGCAACACAAATTCTAGATATAAAGCTTCATATCTTTGTGTGCACAAACCTATGTTTGTCTCTGGATTTGTGTATATTTACAGGGTACTTCGAAACTCTTGTCAACACTATATATTATAATTTTCCATATCAACGCTCTTTACGGTATTATCAAGAAGAGTTTCACATGAACGATATCACAACAGCCATCAGTTGAATGACGCCGCTTGTAGAGACTGTACATCAATCAACGAACACAGCTACATAAAATATCACACAGGACATGGCGTCGCATCAGTTTGTGCCACGAAAATGGTGTTCATACAGACCTTCTTGGTGTGTGACATCCTTAAATGAAAATAAGTTAACCGAATCCAGTACATGTGTTTTGTATTGTTCTTTTGTTCTCATGAGTTTTGTGTTGAGTGACAAGACTTTCCGACCACCCTGTACAATTACATAGCGACTGAAATATTCACGTGCAGATTGATACGACTGTTTACAGTTGCTGACCTTCAGTTTTAAGCGAATTGATTTAACATTTTTTTTTTTTAGTCTATATCCAAGTAAAGAAATTTCCATTTTCGGTGTCTTTACTTAGTTTTTTCTATCTCTTATTTTTTGGGGGAGATTTTTGCTGGAGATTTCTCTTCGACTTTCGCAAACTTTTTTCTGCTTCTTTTTTTTTTTCTTTTGCTTTTTCTTCTTCCATTTCTTTTAGTTCATCATCGCCTAAAGTTCTTTCATTGTTATCTTTTATTGCATTAATACTTCGACAATTATTTTTACTTTCTACTTTATTTCTAACTAGCTTCGTTTTTCGTAACCTTTTTTTTTTTTTTTTTTACTTCGTCTCACCTCTAATATTTTCGCATATGTCTACTCTTGTACCATCAGATTTTTTTTTTGTTTTACTGTATTGTCTTGGGAAATTAGCATGAACGGAACTTTCAGAAATATCATTTTTATCATTTCGATACGGCGAGTAAACGAATTTGAGTTATCCCGAAAAAAAAAATTTGAATCATCGAACATTCAAGATAAAAGATGACATAAATGCAATTGTTTTAAAATGTCTTTGTCTATAAGAAAACAGTACCGATGATTTTGTAAGAACATTCTTTTATTTTTAAATATAGACTGTTCGAATAAAAACAGAGTGAATATCATCCGAATCAATGAAACTAATTTAGTATTGCAAATACAATATTACAGGTACCCTATATACATTATCCGGACTATCTCATCTCATCTTTGTCGCTATATTTATTACAACGTTTCGGCCGTTGTACGCTCCGCCTTTCTTCAGGTGGTTGGAATTTCGAACTGAACCCTTTATTTCGGTCACTGGGGTACACTATTCTAGTTCCACGTGCCATGTTTAATGGATGTCAGTTATCAGCTATCTCCTGTTAATTCCCCTCTCCATGTTCTTCATTGCCTTAACCGGGTATTGAACTCACAATCTTTGGGTCCTGCCACTGGATCTAACTAACGCCTTTATCCACTCTGCCATGTGTCTTTTTCACAAATATAGACAGTTACAGGTATCCTCTTGAAAGTTTTATTTATTAGTGTTTCTCATGAATAATCAAGAGTGGTCTCCCCTTGTTTTTTTACTCTCCTCTTTGAGGGAGCTATTTCTATTTACAGGGACTATAAATGGACACTATACCGGAACCTTGTATTGTCAGTTGAATAAAGCTTTCTTAAAGCCTACACCTGCGTACTTATGTCATTAGAGTTTTGGGTCAAAAGTCATTATACTTAAATAGAAAATATATTTACATTTGTAATTATACAAATATATTGGTACAAGGCCGAGGGCGAAATGGGTCTTCGCTCACGATTCTAATCAATCATAATCACGACTCATTCATTTCTTTACAATATACTCATTCACCACAAAAACTCGACCATCACTTCACACTGCATATACCAAGATACTACATATTCATAGCGGACCTACGAAGCACCTCACCACATAATAATTTGTAAATCTTCAATTGTCTCTATTTTATTTTATTTTATTCATTTATGTTAGTATACTTAAAGGAAAAAAATCCTGGTTGAAAGATGACTATTTCGCAATGGTTGCCATTTAATTTCTTATTAAAATTCAGATTGCTCCTCACTTATACACTTTGTTACCACATACATGTGTTAATGCTGTTGGGCACCTCGGCGTGATATAATGGTTAGCAAACTTGTCTCGCTCGGTGCTCCATACTTTCGGCCTTGTGCCACATCTAAGCTACGCTTAGAAAATAACCATGTGTTATTGACGATCCGTCGTAAGTAATGGACTATTCCGTTTTCAGCGCACGAAAGAACGAAGCAAGAAAATGCCGTGCTAATACATATTTAATAATGGACTGCTCCGTTTTGATCGCGAAGAAAGACGGCAAAGTGAGGCTATTTGATTTCATGGATTGAAAGAAAGAGATAGACACCAACCCAGGGAGGGAGCAGTGAATTTTTCGCGGTTACCATTAAGGAATATTAAATAGTTTACCGATGATCGAGCTTTAATAATGTTCCAAATAATTGATCTAAGCATAAGGAAAGTAATCTTTTTAAAACATACGAATACAATGAGTTGATAACATTAAAATATACGCTTATATATTTTCATAGTGTTTTCACATTGAGCATTGAAAGAGAATGGCAGAGATAATGCTTTGCGATACTAGCTTCGGAAGCATTTCCTGTAATTACTAAGCATTTACTTTAGGTACCTCCACGGAATTGCTAAAAAAAAGAGCATAGCTTGATGAAAAAGACGCCGACCTTGACGAAAACAAAATTTTATTGTCTAAATGCTTATGTTTACTTATATGCTAATCTCAATAATCTTACATATAGGAATATAAAAATAATTATGCTTACGACATACCAATAATATACG
>CAHIKZ030001713.1:4517500-4532500 GCA_903632075.3 Acanthosepion pharaonis
AGTTTTTTTATTTTACTTTTAATTTCAATTTAATACTTTAAATTTAATATTTTCAATAAACAAAAAAATTTTGAATTTCAAAAACTAATTTTAAATTGAATGCTGTTTTTTTTTTTTTTTTTGGTAAAATAGCTTTTTAGAGCTCTTTTTAGTCGTCTTTCATGTAACTCACTGAATTAAATAATCTTCAAAAAATAAAATATATTTTTCTGAAACCTTATTTAAGTAATATTAACTGATTTAAAGGATAATTAATCTGATTTGAAACAGATGTTACTTCTTTTAAGTCAGAATTGCAGTTTTAACTCAACAAGAGCAATGTTTTAATTATCATTTAAAAAAAAAGTCGACTTAAAAAAGTTTTTCTAATTAAACAAGATCAGAATTTTATTGCATTATTCATTTTACGATTCAGAGCAGATTTTTGGTCAAAAATTTAAATAATCGAAGGAGTCTTGCTTTTAAGTAATATAAATATAAATATAAAAAAGCTAAAATTCAAATTTCTCGAAATTTGATAAAATAAGTGGGGTAACAGATGTTAAAAGAAAAATATTTTTGTCGTGATTTTCTGAAAAATCATTAACGAATGGTTTAATTCTTTTTCAAATATCTCCTGAAAATTTCATTAAATTCAGACAATTATTCGATTTTTACAAGTATTTCTAAATCAATGTTTTTCAACGCCAAAAAAGACGTTAAATGTCCAATATTAAATATGGCTCAAGGAAAAGAAAAAAATTAATTAAAATTTCAAACATGCTAGAAAAGTTTTAAACGCTTAACAAAATACTAGAAAAATACTGTAGGTTTTGAGATTAAAACTTTATTTTATAAATTTGAGGGAAGTTTTTCATCAAGGCAAGCACATATTTGAAAATTTTTACCTCTTTTTTGTGCTGTCAATGAACACTCGTTGACACTTTTGTAATGTTAACAAATACTCGTTGTCAGTTTCGTTGTTGTAGAGACTTTGTAATCAACTATAGTAAAGCCGGTGAATGTCTTCGAATATCACTCACACTAATAGTACTTGCTGGATAATACTCGCTTGAATAGTAACCCATATAGTGATCCGAATGTAGAAAAAAGTATAGTAAATAGAGTAGAAAATAGCAGTTCGTAGAGTGATAGAGGATAAAATAGAAATGAAATCAGAATATTAATAGAGGATAGACTAGAAATAGAGATCAATCTAAACGTCAAGCGACTTCCTATATATGCGTTTCCTGTATGGCCACTTGTTCCACTGCATTCAATAATGTTTGCTCACTGTTTAACCTGTATAATATTAATGTATAATAACAACTATATCAGTGTTTACCTTATACTGATCTGTATATTTGGGATTAAATTATACTGTTCTATGTATTTTTGGTTACATTATAATGACATCCATGTTTACGCTTACGTTATAGCGTCCTGTATATATTGGATACGTTATAATGACGTCTATATTTGTGCTTCCTTTATAGTTAGTTATAATTTATATGTTAATTTGCACAAACCTCCATAAGTGTGGATGCGGTTTACGGTCATTTCTAGTTGAAACAGATGTTCCTGCACAATCAACGAATTTAAGCATCGTTGAATCTGGCCACTACCAATATAAGTGACCTCTTGGAAAAATTAGGTTCTCTAAGTTTGGATGTGTGGGCGGTGTAATGTATAAATACAGGGAATTAACAAATCGGAGAGCCGAGTTCCAATTCCATTCGGGTTAGTTATATTCAGTTACGTGCATATTCAATGCACACAACATGTCTCACGGTTATGACCTTTCTTTGGGTTATAGTAAATTTCGATGTTAATAGTAATGATAACATGAACGTTTATAAGGAATAGTCAATATTAAAAACTCAATCTGAAGATGGTATTTATGAATATGACAAATTTAATGTTAATGGTGTTAGTTTTGTATCATTTTGCGATGTTATGTGAAAAAATCCATAGCGAGGTCTACTTTTTTTTTATTCACGTATCGCTTAGGCGAACTTTCGATGACTGACGAGGCAGATTTTTTTTTCCTGCAGTAGACTGCCATTTCTTTCTTCAGTGGACCAGTTGCCATCCAAGGCTATAGAACCCGGTCTGTCCGCTAATTACCCATATCTAGGGTGGGGAGAAGAAGACGATTTATACCTTTCCTAAGGGTATTAGCACTTAACTGAATATAATGGATTCGATTGGAATTCGAACCCGGCTCTCCGATTCCTCAATCCGAGCCGCTATCCATGACACCACCGTGCTTTATCACTATAAGAAATCTGTTTTAACTAATCCATACAGCGGTTTATTTACATTGTTTGGCATTTCTTCTTCTTTTATGTACCGTGTCCCTTCAAAACTTAGGTTTCATAGCCCTCCACATCTTCTTGTTCCTTGTAACTCTTACTTCTCTTTTTGTTATTTCTCCCAGATCCATATTCTATTATCCATTTACTCAAGCTCATTAAGTATGTCAAGCGTTGCTTTCGTCTGTCCCACTTTACCTCAATCTGTCCTTTAAATATCAGATTTTACACGCCCTCCTTCCTTATTAAGATCTCTAGAATTTTCAGGTGACTCTTCCTGATGTTATATATATGTTCCGTTTTTTGCTTCTATTTTCTCCAAAACCTCGGAGTTTCTCATATGTTTAGTTCATGATATTCTCAGATTTTTTCGTAGAATTATATCTCTATTGTTTCAAGTCTCTTCTACATCTATGAGGAAATTGTCTAGTATTCTCTGCCATACAGGAGGAAAGATGTCACATAAAAGTTAAGTACTCTTTTCTTTCTTTCTAACGAAATGTTTCTGTGTATTAATACTTTGTTTTTTTGAAATGCCTCTTTGGCCATCCCAATACATCATTGGTTCTCAATATTTGCCTTTACAAATTCCATAACGTGAACTGTTATGCTGGATTCAGGATACGATCCATTACGGCTTTCATTCTAATTCCAGATTATAGTCTCTGCTTTGGAAAGGATAAAGATAAATGAAGTCTGCCAGCCTTAGAATTTACATATTATCTTTAGCTGATGTAAGATTATGCTTAGCGATGGAAAAAACCTGAAGATTTTACAAGCAAAAATAAAAATAAAAAAAATAGAAAAATCAACAACAAACAACAACGCAAACAATGCTCCTAGGTAATTTGTGTAATGATTCGACTTCTTAATTACAACGAAAAATCGGTGTGCTTTTAACCGCTATCGTTCAACTGGATAGAAACATAAATTACATTGTGCAACGCACCATTGGATTAGGGAAGATAAGGTCTTTCGTAATTCTCCATTTGCGTTTATCAGTATAGACCTGATGAAAATAATTCAATAGAGTTTCTCCGTTTTTTCCTGATAAATTGGTTTAAAGCATTCTGAGGATTTGCAATTTTTAATATCAAAGTATCGGTTATTTTCGATGAATAGCTTTAACCCAGATTGATTTCAATGAATTTTCTTTCCTAATGATCCTTTTCAATATAAAATATGTCGTTTCTTTAGTATTTCGTGATGAATTTAAAACGCTCTCTCGCGTCTTTCACTGATTTAAAAGCTGTTAAATCCGTGACTTATAAAACGCAACTCTAAATTACACTTTGTAGAATTTCAAAAGAGTAGTACTTAGTTCAATAAAACAAAAGAATTTTTAAAAAAATTAATAAACATCTGCCTAATTTAAGCGTATTTTCGCTACATCCTTCATGACTGAGAGAGTTATGGGACAATTCAATTATGGCTTAACAAAAAAAAAAAAAAACAGATATTATTTGGATTCTTGGATGAAGGTGATCGCAGACTAAAAGTGCTAAATGTAAATTAGGAATATAATTTCATAATTGGAATGTCGAATTGAACCCTTTATTTTGCTTACTGGGGTAGACTATTCTAGTTCCGCGTGCCATGTTTAATGGATATCAGTTATCTTCTATTAATTCCCCTCTCCAAGTTTCCCACTGCCGTAACCGGCTATTGAACTCGCAGTCTTTTGATCTTGTCACTAACCAACGACTAACCACTGTGCCATGTGTCCTTGAGGACATATGTATATGAATTTCTGGTTATTAAAAACCTAATATCATACGCAAACATTTTTAGCAGTGCTCATATTGCAATTTTTATTGTTATCAATACATATTTTTTTACTAGAGCTCATATTGCAGTTTTTGTTGTTATTCCAACCACGACCGAAACGTTGTAATAAATATGGCGACAAAGATGAGGACAATAGTCCGAATAATGTTAATAGTGTACATAATACCTCATCTCAGAAATATAAACAGATCATATCCTTTGTAGATCGAAGCAATGTTTTTTTTTCATTACTATCCAAACCATTACTATCCAAACATGCTACCTATTTACAAAAGGTCGTTCGTAATGATACTCGCTCTGAATTTTATATGACTAATCAGTGCCAGATTTTCTAAGCCTCTTTTCTCACTACGTTTTCCATCAATTTCAATTTCAGATTTTTTTTTTTTTTACCCTGAGCAGAAGTGTCGTTTTTCATTCACATTTACCTTTAAGAGAATTCCGCGGTGTAAGCAAACAAAATGTATGGGCATTGCAGCTTGAAATGAGAGCTAAGAAATTCGAGGCGTCAAAACAAAAGAGAGAACAGTTATTTATATTATAACACAGGACGGAAGATGTGACAAGCGCATGGGAATAGATACATTCCAAAATCATAAAGGAAAAAAGGACGTCACAATAGAAATGTTGTTTTATAGAAGGATACGAGTAATAACATAATCCCATCAGGAGCCTGTCGGCTGGGGCTGTAGAATACGCCGATTGCGCCTCTGCAGAGGGGTAAGATTCCCCCCCACCTCCAATGTGGCGTCTCGGGTATGACGATAAACTACATCCGCGTACTGGGTAAGACAATAAACTACGTCCAACAGCAAGGCTTCTGATAAGGAGGTTTTGAGGATGGTGGGACCATCTCTTAATTGCTGGTGTTCCAAGGTCTACTCTGATCCGGGGTGGTAGTACCTGTTAGGGTCTCAGCTATAGGCAAACCCCGAAACTGAGGTAAAAATATTATAAAAGTGTAAGAATAGGTTTGAATACCAGACATACTTTGAAAAAAATTATTACCACAAATTAATTTTTGAAAAAGAAAAAAAAATATTACCAGCATTACGTTTTAGAAAAAAAATATTACCAGGAATATATGTGATTGTACTAAAAAATCTGAGTAATTGAAAATGGTTCAAATATATATGCATACATGCACACCGTTTTTACCAAACTATGCCTATGTATCTATTTAAAAAAAATGTTGGCATTAAATGACGCACTGAGCTTGATAAGCCATAAAACAAAACAACTAAACAAGCAACATATACTAAAGTGTCTAAGAAATATAAATTTAAAACATTTATAAATATTGTCTTTGTTTTACTGGGAGTTTTTTTTTTGTTTTTTGTTCTTATTTAATTTTCAGATATTAAGTATATTTTCTACATCTTTAATTCAAGTTTTAATCAAAATTACAATTTATTTATTTTCTCCGGGGACATATCTTGTTTAATTCTAAAATATGTTTAATATTGTAAAAATTATAATATTTTAACAGACTTTAAAAATCAATTCCCACCAGCGTTTGTTAAAAATTTCAAATTTTATTAATAAATTAATTCATTAATTACAATTTTCAGGAAACATTTTTAAATAAAATGATCACCAAATTATTGGTATACTTTATGAGATTTGACTTGTTTCTTATCATGCAAAATGCACCACTGACCCTTATATATAAATAATCGAGATAAAAAAAACAAAATTCGTGGCCTGACGATTGCGTCTAACATGAAACAACTTGTCGCCTCTAAGTGTTGACGTCAATGTTCACTTATATTTACACACGATCTATCTCTGATCTAGAGCAGTTTATCTCATAAATGTAGCACACCTTAAGAGAATATTTTTTCATATATATATATATATATATATATATATATATATATATATATATATATATATATTAAAAGAATAGAGATACCGCAAACGGTTTTAGTTGCAATGTGGATTTTTAAAAATTATTATGCTTTATTTTCAAAATTTTTATTTATTTTCCATAAAGCATAATATAAAAAAATCCTATTACAACCAAAAACGTTAGCGGTATCTCTCTCTTTTAATTTACACACTTTTCTCTCGTTGGAACTTCTATAACCTCTTCCGTATATATATATATATATATATATATATATATATATATATATATATATATATATATATATATATATATATATATATATTCTTTGCAATTGTAATGAAAATACCGTTAGTTAATGACCATTATCGTCTCCAAATTTTAATATTACAAACTGTTCATGGCTCTTTTGTAAGTCAGTTTTAACATATTCAAATTATATGTTGTGTTAATAGGACTTGCCTGGCTTATACCAACGGATTACTACCTATATATATATATATATATATATATATATATATATATATATATATATATATATATATATATGTGTGTTTTTGTAGCATTATTTTCAATTTTCGAATAATATTCTAAATATCCAAATTAAAATTGTTTAGAAAATCTTAAAAAATTCCTGCTCTGCCTTTTAATGTAAGTACGTTCAACTTTCCCTGTCAATATAAAAACTGAATATTATGAATATTGTTGATGATGTTGTCTCCATCCTGGAGTTTTTTTAATGCTACCCTTCAAATATATTCAGAAATACTCTCATCGTAGATGATAAGAAATAAGTCATAACAAACTCAAAAGCTTGTAGAATATGTAACATTCGTTAAATAGAACCTTTCGAGCATCATTTTCATGTGCTCAATGTAAAGCAGCGTCAAGTGAAAATTTTCTTGAAATCAGGCGGTTAAAAGAATGAAGGTGCTATTTTCGAAAATTGTCTCGTCTTGAATTTATATTGAAGGAGATTCTTCGACAAAACCTGGCTATTTATTTCCTTCATTGAATCGTCTATGACACACTGAAAAGAATCTTTTGTTGCTTTTTGACCGAATTTTAACGCCAGCCGCCTCGTCTTGACGATGTTATTGTTCGACTTTTTTCAATTCAAATGTTTCCCTATTTTATATTGAAATTTATAGGAAGGGTCGACATTGGAAAGCGTCTGGATCGAGAAAAGTTGCAAAGAAGTTATTGATAAATGATTTTTTCCTGAAATCTCATCTCATATTGTGTCAGGTGTTAAAACGATGTCAAGGCATTATAGCAATTTATTTAATAACAGTTTTTCTACTGTGATTGTTTTGTCAGATTGGAGTTTAGGGAATATTGACTTTCAGTGTATTATGATTGATAGCGATCTCTAAATCAACTCATAAGTACTTCCACAGAATTTGGGAGGAAAAGGTCACATGTGAAAATATGTCGCACAACCTAAAGGAATATTTTATTGTCATATATTTTGTGCTAATATTAAGTAGACAAATTGAAGAAAATTGGTATATAAAACATTATGTCCACTGTTTCGAATTAGAGATACATGGTTAGACAAGTTGTTTACGATGTACAAGTAGTGCCACGTATGAATCTGCGTGAGAGAAAATGAGTTTTCTTTTGCTTGTTAACATCTGTAAGGAAGTAAAGCCACTTGGACTCAAAGGGTTACAGAGTGTAAAAGAATAAGAAAAAAGAGATACATTATTAAATAGCAGTGTAATCATGAAGACAGTAAAAAACGCTTAACGTTACATATCACTTGTTGAAGATCAAAGTTGGTTGGAAAGCATGAGGCCGGAAAAGAATTTCACAAGCGGATACAAACTGTCATCATAGAACATGCGGTTTCATCTGGACATTTCAACTGTCAATTGATGAGAACGTACTGCCAATGCGGTACTCCGCTTAAATTCATAAAGACTAGGTACCATAGCAAAGAGGTCATCCGAACAATTACCATAAAAAAGATTATAGAAAAGCTCAAAGAAGCAGCATTACGGCATTGGGAAAGTGACTGAAACAGAAACGCCAGGTCAAATCCAATAATATTGCTGATTCTTCTTTGGAATTTCTCAAGACTCACTAAATATAAAGTCGGACAAGTAGACCATATGTGGCAGCAATATTCAAAGTATGGACGTATGGTAAATGTATAAATATATAAGATTCTGGAGAGAAAACAGTGTCTTCCACAATAGAGTTAAATAAACTTCTTAGTAGCAGAACTGGTAATGTATTCACATTAATATTTCCACTTCATTTCAGCCGAGAATGTTAGCCCGACAAGATGCACTCTAAGTGTTGACGTCAATGTTGACTTTTTTTTTTTTTTTAAACAAGATTTTACGAATATTTTAAAAACAAACAATATACACCCTCTGTACTGATGATAGTGAATCTAGTAAAATCTATTAATATCACTATGCATTTTTGTTACAATTTAATGCATACGTATATGTTGTATAAATATGACTAACCTATTTTTGAGGAAATACTTATTATATATATATATATATATATATATATGTGTGTGTGTGTGTGTGTGTGTGTGTGTGTGTGTGTGTGTGTGTGTGTGTGTGCCTGCGTGTTAAGAAAGAGAAAGAACAGATGGAATTAAAATCCACAGTTCTTAGCATTCACTTTTTAACATGTGTCCAATACAGACTTAGAGTAAAATAAAATATTATTGAAATATTTTATTATAATAAATTACAATAAAAACGTTTTACATCGCTACACAAAAATGTTCATGTTTCGGAACATTAATCGTTCCTCATTACTAAGCAATAAATTTTCCTAAATTACTTTCCACATTATGTACCCTAGATATTTCAACTTTTGTGTTCCTGATATTATGTGTAAGTGTTTGTTTTGTTTTTCTTTTCTCTATTTAGGGCCTGCTAAGAAATGGAAAACAATTTACCATGAAACGGAGAGCTCTTCACCTATTGAAGCGCTTGAACAGTTCAAAAGAAAACAAATATTCCAAGAGTGCTTAATATTGAAATCACCCGGAAGAGGAAAACATTAAAACTAATCAGAAGACTACGAAGATTGAAAAGTGTTATACATATACCCCAGAGAAACTACATTAATTGTAGGCAATATATATATATATATATATATATATATATATATATATATATATATATATATATATGGTAATACCCGTTTTGAAAAACCTCGGTTAGCTCAATTTGTAATATAACAAATTGATGTCCAAGGGAAAAAATTAGAAATAAAAAAAGGAAGAACCAAGAACATGACATTGTACGAATCCTCTCGTCAAGTGCTTGAGCTCCAAGTCTAAAGAAAAACAAAACGAAACGAGTAAATGACTAAACGTAAAGTGTTTAGTTACATATATATATATATATATATATATATATATATATATATATATATATATATAACCTTTTTCGCAAATCATATAGATGTTATTAGGATGAGTTATAAGTAACTTCAATTGTGCCGGACCAAACATAATGAGGAATACTTAATCCTAACTACTAATCATATGTGACAGTTAAGAATAACCCTGGAGTAAATTGACATAATTTACATTTTGGAAGTCATTGGCGGCCTACACCATATATTAAAGAAAAGGCATTTTTCTCCTCCAAGACAATGTAAAGCCACATAAAGCAAGAATGATGTTGAAACTGGTCGCATCTCGGCTTCTTTGTTCTACGCATCTCGCCATATATCCAATATTACCTCAAAAAGTGGCAAGAAATCATTGTAAATTAGGGTAAACATAAATTTGATTAAAATGTAACTACACTTTCTTTTCTGAAAACTACAATGGATAAATCATTACGATTTGCATGAAGCTTAGAAAAAGCACCAATCAGTACTTAAATAATCCTCTTTGTACGGGCTATATATTATATAAAATTGTATTTAAACACAGAATCGGAGAGAGACAGATGAAATTTTAAATGACAGAAGCTGTAGCTAATTTAACACTTACAGAACAGATTAAAACATGAGAAAAAATAAGTAATCTTTATTCCTACTTTGGTTGAATGAATGGAAAGAACAGAAAAAAGAAAGAAAGATGCAATCTATAATCAAAAGTGACTTGGAAAACCAAAACACAGAATATTGTAATTACTACGGACTGTCATATCATGAGACTACAGTAATCATAAAATAAAGTTAATATGAATGATATAACTAATTCAGTCATCACCACTACTGTTGAAGTAAATTATTTTTTAATATATATTTCTTTTCAGTTCGTAAAAAATTATTAACAGCTACAGTTTAAATAGGCTCTCGTCCTGGTAATAAGATGTAATCCTCCAGAGCCAGGCACATCGACTTTAGTTACTTTCTCAACATCGCGATGTGGTTTCTCTCTCTCTCTTTTCTACAAATATTTTCATGGCAGCTGCTCTGACAAGCTTTTTTCCATGGTACCCCGACAACATGAAGTTAAGCGTACTACTAGATTACCAAATAGGTCTGATCGCTTTACTTTCGAGATAGCTAGATGCAACCGCCACTTCTCCTCTAACAGTTTATTTTCTCGTAGATCTCACATGTTGGATTCCGTTCCATTTTCTTGCTTCCCTGATACCTACAATCTTCTAAAATCTAAATGCAACGTCAATGACCATCTTTTGTATTTTTAAACCCTGTTCATTATTTTTGCCATTTCTTTGATTCTTTCCGCTCTCAATGTCTTTCAATTTCTCTCCCTGTAAAACTTTGCGGTTTAGTCGTATTGCTGCCTTGACTGGGGTGCAGTGAATTAAAGAATAAATGGATAAAGAATCTGAACCAATGTTTAGAAATGAGACAAAGACGAAAATATTTTTTTTTAAATTTTATGATTACTTTTTTTAAATGTAAAACATTTTGTATCACTCATTATGACCAGAAGACGCCGACCTAACACTGGAAGGTGAAACGCTTTGTCATCAAAAAGCCAGTCTATGAGCGGGTGAACTTTGAAATATACTATGAAGAAAGCAGCGAAATCTACTCCGTTATTCTTCCCAAGAATAGTCAGCATGTCATAAAAATAAAGAACATTAATTTGTTGAGAATCATTGGAGCCTACGTCCTCAGTTTCCAAGACATTTTTAATGATCTTGCAAATCGTGCTGAAATGGACAATAGTGCCTACTGTCAACATCAGCAGTCATAAGAATAAAGATGTGAGGAAGACAAAAATATCGATAATCAATATTTCTATTACCATCTTCGATAGAAATCGCATATGACCTACATTTCAGCATTTACATTTTTTTTTACAACTGCTTGTCATTCTTTGGGTCAACATGATCTTGTCTAAGAACTATGATATATTCTATAGTCTTTCTTTCTTGGAAGACATGCCAATTTCTTATTCGCATCAAGTAAGAGAAGCCTTGCCAATTTTATCCAGAAATTTCCCAAATACAATTCTTTGACAGTTTACAATTTCAGCAACCATTCCACTGTAAAAAAAAAAAAAAAAAAAAAAAAAAAAAAAGGAAATCGGACACGAGGTTAATATTATTTTTTTTTATTGATCGTATCTTGCAGGAGAAAAATTGCACTGCTGATTTTTGTCCCCCGGAGAAGTTATCCTAATCCATAATCAAATATTTTCCTTCGGCAGAGCATTGGAAAACCGCCCGCGAATACCAGACTTCCTTCCCTCAAATCGAAATTAAATTTTCGTTCAATAACATCTACATTTTATCATACGTTCTTAAAAATAAGTGTTGTGCTAAAGTGTATATGAAGCAATTGTGTGTTAATATATTCTTGCCGGTGAATGCTGAACATTTGCGGCGACATATAGGCGGTGGGTCATGCGTTTAAACAAATGACTGTGTGATAAGTCACATTCTGTAACGTCTTGTTCGAAAAAAAAAATCTGGATCAACTCATCAGCAGATTATGAGCAAAGAACTTTAAATAACTGAATGTCTCCTGCAATGCATACATTTCGACAATTTTTTTCGCTAACGTTCCTAGTGTCTTGATCTCAGATGAATACGCGAAAACATATTTACATGTAAATTTTCTATTATTATAGTTTATAATTAGAGGTTAGATATATGAAAAAGTTACCAGTTGAAACTGACGCTAAAAGGATAAGGGTTAGAATAATTTCGACTTTTATTAAGATTTTGCATAAAGTTTCTGGTTTCATGTTTTTTTTTTTTCATTTTTTCGAAAAATATAGGAAAAATCATGAAAAAAACAAAAAAACATGAAAACAGAAACTTTATGCAAAATCTTAATAAAAGTCGAAATTATTCTAACCCTTATCCTTTTAGCGTCAGTTTCAACTGGTAACGTGGATGACAATCAGCACGACGGCAAAACACAAGAAGCAGCAGTCTTCAGAGAAGATTCTGGAAAACTGGCCACCATCAAGAGGACACGACGGTGACTTCATCTTGGATTCAAAGACTAATTAGTATGACTTGTATCAAAAAATCATTAGTATTTCCAAAACATTCATACAATCTAAAAATAATACTTGGCTTTAAATAACACGCAGATTTTAATAAGCCGTACAAAAATATCGAATACATTATTTTCAAATAACGCTTCAAGTGTCTTCTTGAGTGTTAATATATATATATATATATATATATATATATATATGTTTGTGTGTGTGTGTGTGCCAAAGTATAGGATTGGTGCATACAGAATAAATTACAATAACCAAAAGTGCTATTCTTAAAAGGTGCTCAATACAGCTATAGGAAGTATAATTTATTCGAAAATTTGAACAAAAACATGTGATAAAGTCACTACAAAATTAGCCATTTTGTTTCAACACTCCTAATGTTTCATGAAGTGGTGTTTTGAATAATATATATATATATATATATATATATGTGTGTGTGTGTGTGTGTGTGTGTGTGTGTGTGTGTGTGTGTGTGTGTCTGTGTCTGTGTAATTTTATATTAAGATTTCATTATATATAAAAAATAAAATTTAATAAACTTATTCATTGTACTAATAAGTGAATTTTCAATGTTCATAACAATACAAGTAAAATGAAGAAGATTAATTGTATAATCGCTTCACAATTTCTCTTTTTTTAGTATATGAGCAAGTAAGACTTTTCCAAAAAGGTAGATGTTGTGATCATCTTCTCTGAGATCATAAAATCGCGATTCATTTTTCTCTTCTGTGATGTACACGGCCAAATTTCAACAATGTATATAATATGAACAGTTATGTAATAAATGTGAAAATATTTTATAAATATAAAAAAAAAATTACTATTAAAAGAACAAATTAACAAACTCGCATAAATTACTCTCTAATTTTAAATTTGACAAATGGTTATCGATTGAAAAAATGAGTTGAGGGCGATGGACATCGAGAGGCGGGAAGGCATCGCCAATGATCGTTCAGTCTGGAGACGCTATTTACACGGAGGTGCGAGGAGAGAATAGGCGGATGCTTGCCTCCGGGTAGAAGTGTGTTGAAATGTAAGAAAACCACACGGTGGCGTCTGTGAAATGCGTCTTCACATGCAGTTGTTTTAATCGAGACTGTCTCCCTCGTTTGGGCCTGTACAGCCATAGCAGATGATCAGCAGCTTTGGCATAGCTCATTGGGCGCAGATCCACGGTCTCTCTTTTGATTTCCAAAATTATAGCTATTAATAATAGAGAAATATAGAGAATATAAGAGTAAAATACCACTTAAAAATGACAAGTGAACAATACGATTTAAGTTTGTCCAATAACTTTCCGTCTCCTACAACCATATTATACACTTTTTCAGACGCCTGTAAAATTTCTTCAGATTAGAATTTTATTTTTCTTTGTAAAGTCTAGCACTATTTTTCAGTCTTCGAAAGAAGTGAATAATTAATGAATAAATGTATTATGAATACTGTAATAAGAAGGTTACAACGGGTGAATTATCTCATAATTGTGACGGTTGTCTTAAATTACCCCTCAATCTATACCATTTTTGTCTATTAACAAAAAATCAGGCAGACTATTTTTATCATAATGGAAGGAAGATGTCTCTTATCTAACTCCAGACGCTTTACGTCGATTGCTGTCTAATTAAGTACGAGTTCAAATTAATTATTTGATTTCTTCAGAAGAACCACATAACACAGAATTCTCTTAACAGAAAAAAAGTTATAACATTGTGAATATTTCTATCGCTATTAGACAAACACCCGTAATATATATTAACCCGTTACCTGTCATGAACCACATTTGGGGATCTGTTAAAATTAAACTCACTAAATGTTGTATCTTGTATTTACATTGAATTGCTTACATACATTGCATTTGCAGAGGTATATTCTACAACACTTAGCCTTTAAAGTTTTTATTATTAGCACTAAGAAGACACTTTCTGTCGTAATTTTACATTTCACGAGTAGAAATAATGACTATTTTGAAAAGTATTGTTTATTATTTCTAATCAATATTATTTTTTGAGGATTTATACACATATATTTGATTTTCTAGGTTCTATAAAAAAAAAACGACAATGGTAACTACTGAAATTCAACAGAAGGAATAAACAAAATCCTAAGACGTCGGTCTGGGACAAAAATTCACATTAAAAAATATGGCAGTTAATTGCTTAACATTCTTTCTTTCATATTCGCCCTATTATGCAAGACGGGATTTACGAGTGTCTAGTGATAAAAAAGATGCTTGAATCAAAAGAAAAATGAAGCAAATGTTAGATTTTCTACAGCTTTATTTTAAGCTGTGTGGTTGAAGTTATTTTCTGCTGGTTTAATGGAAAGAAGCACGAAAGGAGAATACGGAAAACCACGAATGAATTCCCACCGAGTTCGTTGCATTTACTTACGCGGAAACACACTTTGGAAAATTATCATTCCGTCTTTTTCTATCCCCAAATATGAAGCAATTAGTAGGACTTGTATCTGGAAAAATCATTATAAACTCAAAATGTTGTTAATGTAATATGCACTGGCAAAACATATTAATGCTTTAATCAACCGACAAATGATTGATAAGACGTAAAAGTAAATAAATCAATCAATCGGAAAATATTTGACAACTTCAAATAATACAGAATAATTTATGTGGCTTTGTTAAT
>CAHIKZ030001713.1:4535000-4582500 GCA_903632075.3 Acanthosepion pharaonis
TGGGTGATATTTAATGTGATCCGGAGAGATTAATCTCTGCGATAATAACACATGAGGAGTGTCGTTCGGAGTTTCCGTGGCAAGTCTTTTGCACCATTGCTTTTTTATCGACAGATCAAAAAGTGTGGATGGTCCGACACAAGGCTTCACCACTTGAAACAAAACATTTTGTTGGTTTTCTGACAAGTACATCTATTTAGTTCCACACATATCCGGCTACTGCGAAAAACTCTACGAAACAACACCAACTTCCTCTTGGCACATGAAATGTACGAACTCTCCAGGACAACAACTCAGCACAAAAAGAAAAACAGCTCTGGTTGCATTGGCCTAAAGAAGTACAATATTTATAAAGCTGCACTGAGAAGTAAGCATCAGTCGACTACATGAAACGAGAAAGCAAAATAAATCTAATAGTGTTCCTGCTGCACTTGGATACAATACATTCTCCTGTAATATCTGTGGTCTTTTATGAAATTCTCAAGCCGCTCTCAAAAGTCACGCACGTCATAGGCATGCAGATAAGTACTTCGTGGTCGTTGGAACCTCATACGTCGAAATCAAGGGAGAATCCATCACACACACACACACACACATATATATATGTGTGTGTGTGTGTGTGTGTGTGTGTGTGTGTGTGTGTATGTGTGTGTATTTCGCAAGGAGGCACCTGAAACTTGGAGCAATATTTGAAAAGAATGAAATCGATTTGATTTATTTTTATTTTATTTTTTACGGCTTATCAAAATTTCTGGGTTATTTAAAGCCAAAAACTATTTTTACTTTGTAAGAATGTTTTCGAAATACTAATGATTTTCTCGGCCAAGTCATGAATTAACCCATAGCTGTGGGAGATCTGGATCTATACTTTTCCCAAGGGTATTAGCGCGTAAGTGAATATAACGGACTCGACTGGTAATGCAACTTGTCTCTCCGATTTCCAATTCTAAATCATTATATATTACATCGCAAAGAGACATCCAATCTAACAGAACATGGGATTCCTGAGCGCGAATGAAACCGATATTGCACAAAATCGAAAACGATTTTTCTAATGGATTATGAAAGTGTAAAGTATCCAGACAGTAGACAATTTATATTTATGTATTGGAAAGCAGAAAATTACTCCGAAATATAGAAGAAAGAAAAATTAATAAGGAAAATATTTTGTTCTTTAAATGTTGCCAAGAATACACCCACTATGCATGTATGCAGGAAGGCACACACACACACACACACAGATACATATAAATGTATGTGTATGTGGGGGGGTGCATACGTTTGTGTGTGTGTGTGTGTTTGTATATATATTTCAAGAATTCCTACATTTTTCCGTTTGCTGGGAGAGCAAAAATTTTCCTTATTGTAAAAATGTTAAGAATGCTGGAAAAACTAAATATAAGATTAATTAAATTTCCCTTGTCTGTCATATTTAACGTAACAAGAAAAAGCTATTTAAATATATATATATATATATATATATATATATATATATATATATATATATATATATATATATATATATATAGGTAAAATATAGTTTTAAGATATTGTCTATTTATGGGATAAAGTACACAATGTTAGGGACAGAGCGTATGTAAGTATAAATTGGAGTGACTGTCTATTTCATATTTAAGTGTTATCGTCAGGGAAGAATATTGCGTTTTACAAAAGTTTTGTTTTCAAATCTTTGGTCGTAGAAGTGTGTCATTAGAAGAATTATATTATTGCAGTAGGACAAAATCTAAATTGTCTAGGCTAAACCTGATATTCACTTAACCAGTATCGGTGTATAAAATAGGATTTAACAAGGAAATAGGATTTAACTCAAAAATAAAGACTAAGCTGAAAAATTTCAGCTTAGTCGTTATTTTCGTTATTTATATATATATATATATATATATATATATATATATATATATATATATATATATATATATATATATATATATATAACGTTTTAGTGTAACGTGTATTGATCTTCCGAATAGTATCAGACTAAATTTGTTATATGCGCATGTCTGGAGGCAACAAAATAACAAATTTAGTTAGATGACGTTCGACAAGACTAAAAGTGTCACACGAAAACTTTTTTTTCATTGTCTTAGTTTTCCTCCTATTTTCTTTATATATACATATATATGTGTGTGTGTGTTTTATATTTGTATCTTTGTTCTTCATTTTATGTTGTTCTTTTCTTACTAATGTAACTGCTTGCATCAAAATAGATATAAATTAGTCGAAATCTTTACAAATATTTATTATATAGACATTAAAGAAAAAAAAGATGAAAAAATCTAGTTTCTGTCGCGAGGAACTATTATATGGACGACAAATATAACAAGTTTAACGTGCGATCAACGACGAACTGTTACAAAAAATAGAAAACAACAAGGACACTATAAATTTAGAATCATGGACAGTTGAAATTTATGAGGCTCATGATGATGAAAGAAGGCTTGGAAAACTTGACATTCAAAGGACATATTAAGGCAAAAGTGACAGATGAAAATTTGCGCATAACCAATTTAAGTAGTTTATATATATAGTTGGCAGAACATGGGTTAGTCGCGATAGCAAAAATACAATTTTTGCTAAAATATACAAGAGCCAGAAGTTGTGGAGTGCCATGAACACCATCGCCCTGAAGCGACAGGGCACACAGAAATAGAAACTTGCATATATTGATTTATTCTTATATTGACCTCATTATCCAAATAACATTTAAGAATAAATGCGTTTGCAAAACTAAATATAAATTTGAATATGTTTTTTTTTCATTCTTACTGTAATATGTATCAGTAAGAAACGTAAACTTTGATATGCTATCATTTGAATTATGTTGAAAAGAAAATTAGTTGCAATATCATTTTAAATAACTAGTATAAACTAGTAACATTATGTAACATCTATAACCTTTTAAAACTCGGTTTCCTTTCAGAATATGAACAATATGAAACCTCTATACATCATTTCCAATGGTGAATAACAGAGGCAATTTATAAAGAATTTATTATGGCTTCGAAAGGATATCTACTTGCCGAGAACATCCTTACTGTTGAATGCAAGAAAAAATAAGCATTTCAGGTTACTATTGAAAGTTCACCAACGTGTTCAGATCAAAATTTTCAATCCACTTACATATAAGTCTAGATCAATGAACAAAAACGTTTCATATTTTTTATTACATCTAACTGTATATTAACACATATCTTCTCCGTGGTCGATAGTTTCATATTCTTATTAGATTCTCCATTATTATGATGCAATACGATATCAGACAACATAATCACTGAATTGATCGAAGCGTGTCACAGCAGTAATAAGTCAGGTAAACATCCGGAGTTCATTCAGTTTCTGTTTCCTTGAGACTCAGAAGAGATGACTTTCCGCTACCGAGCAGCAGAAGTAATTGTACGTGTTCATACTACTGACAAACATGACTGAACGACATATTCAACAATGGATTGAAATTGTGTTTTATGTGTACACTTGAAAAATGGCTATAGAAAATTATTAATGTGACTTATGATGAATGAGTTAAGAAGAAATCGGTTGGATAATCAAATCCACCCGATGCTCAAAGGCAATTCAAAGAAGCTGGGTGAAACAGGAAGAATGTACCTGAAAACACAACGTACGGATGCATATATGGATTGAATGCGAATCTCTTGGTGTGCTGAGATTGAATATTAACTTTGCGACTGATAGTGAGAGAACTGAAAAGTAATAGTGAAACTTTGCGAAACGTAGGATTTGAGAATGGTTCATATAATTCCAAAGAAGAATCAGTCATATTATTGGTTCTAAACACGAGGTTCATCTTCTTTCATTTTCCCATCGGCGTAAACTTGCCTCCCTGTGATTTTTCTTTAAATAATTCCATGGTAAGTTTTGTGGTGGCTCCCTCTAATGAGGCTATTGTGGACTCTTCCACTTACTATAAAGTTAGCCGGAAAAGTAACCCCCGGGGAAACAATGATACAGACTGAATTGATTATTTTTAAACCAATTACTTGGTCACAACATCTTATCTCATCCTCATCGCCAAGATGTTTTGACGAAGTAATTGTTTAAGCAATAACAAAAAAGGATCTTACAGATAAATAGTGAAATAATAGAACGGGATAATAAGGAGATAACTGATAACTGACACCCATTAAACATGGCACGTGGAACTAGAACAATCTACCCCAGTGAGCGAAATAAAGGATTCAGTTGGAAATTCCAAACACCTGAAGAAGGCTGGAGCGTACAACGGCCGAAATGTTGTGATAAATATGGCGACAAATATGAGGACAATAGTCCGAATAATGTAAATAATGTATCGCTGAAAGATTTTGAAGAAATCAAGTTCTAGTAATAATTCCAACAATGACACTGAGTTTATGTCTTCACAAGTGGACCGCTTTAAATTTGTCAGCAATAAATAATGACCAGGTTAAAATATTTTGCATTCACAGGGCTATGAAGATAAGTAAATTATCATATATCGTACGAGGTTAGAATAAGTAAATATCCCTTTGTTTCGGCTGTGTTTCGAGAGTTGTTTCTTCTTTAACCATCTACCTGATTTCACAGATTGCCTCATTGTGTTTTTGGATTAAATGCTACAATGGACACATGGTTAAAACGGACATTTTGACATGCAATGGAAATAAAAGTCGATTAAATATAGCCGCCTCGATGGTAAAAGCTCGAACTCTTGAAGCGAAGAATCATGTAATCATCCCTTGTAATTCAAAATAACCCGTATTTACTCTTAACCAGCGGATGCATAAATAAGACGTCATCGATTATCTCATAATCGAATTTGTTACAAAATGAAATGAATAAGCTTTATCGTTTCACAGTTTATTGACGAAAGCTGGATATTCAATTATTCTTCAATGGAGGAACATTTGATTTTCTGATATTCGCTAAGCATAGATTATTAAATCAGAAAAGCGAATAAAAGAAAATAAAGGCACTGAGACATTACTGCACCCACCTTAAAAAAGCCATATCTAAAAACGCATTTACAGTTGCCTTTACCTGTCTCAAACACGTGTATGCAACAAATCCCAGATGATAAAAACAATACATTTTGCATTCACTGTAACGTAAATCCAGGTACATTAGTAAATTGGCCAGCTATCCACTTCACTATATATCAATGCCTGTTACCGATGTGTAAACATTTGGTCGACGCAATTGCACTTAGTATATGCATACGTGGGAATAACCGTGAGGTAGACATAAAAACAACAAGGCGAGCGGAGTAGAGAATCCGTCACGTCTTAGAGAGATACACAATCCAGACCCAGGGAAGCCATCGAGGCGATACACAAAGTTCGACCACGATAACTGAATCGAGCTAACATTCTCAGCTGACATAAAGTCGAAAGACTATATTGAATCTATTTTTAGGTCCGCTGCTAATAGAGCTGGTTCACAGTGTCGTGATAGACAATTATTCTCTCTGGAATCTATCCTATATATCTATAAGTCGATCCATTCGTCCATGCTTAGAATATTACTGGCACCTATAGCCCGGTGCACCCTGCTATTTACCTTGAACTCCTTGATAAAATCAAAAGAAAATCAGCAATATTACTGGCCCTGATCTGACGGCTCGGCACGCAGCGACTTTCCTTTCACCGTAAGTTCGCCTTTCTGCCTTTTCCACAAATACTTTCATGGTAATTGTTCGGATAATCTCTTCGTTATGGTGCCTAGATTTTTTTTTAATTTAAGCTCAGTACTAGACTGACAACGATGCCTCATCAATACACAGATTAGCTGGCTAGATGTCGCTGTAAGTTGTAATTTAATTTCTCGCACTTCTCGCTTGTGGAACTCATTTCCAGCTCCATTCTTTCCAGCGAACTTTATTCTACAAAAAATTAAATGCAATGTCAATCGCTATCTACTGTCCTCATCATTACTCTTTTCTCTTCCCGCTCATTATTAATGTCTTTAGAATTCCGTCATCACAGTGTTTCAATTCTGCAAAATTTTGTGTTCCTAATTCTTTCACATAATATAACCTCTTGCTTATTAGTGGCTTTAGTCCTTACCTGGGGTGATACCGATTTTTTAATGTTTACGTATGAGAGATTTAGTTTTGTTTTGTCACTGAATTGTACAACGAAAATCTTACATAGCCGGTAACATAGCGAGATATTTCAGGGAAATGTGTCTGTCGTATGTAAGTATGGATATTAGAGACGTAATATTTATCGTCACTCTGATTAATGAGAAAACAATACCTTGATAATGTAACAGTTTATTATTATTATTATTATTATTATTATTATTATTATTAAGACTATTCCATTAATTCATTTATTCTTTATTTCAAACTTGATTTTGTCTTGTCTCTTGTGGGCATCACAATTTTTTAGACCGAACAATCATTCAGATCATAAAATCAAATTTTGACTTCACGCAAGATTCAAAACAGAATTTTAAATTGTGTATTGATTATGAATTCCAAGGAAATATCAGAAGGTAATCTTATACGATCAACATTGAATTGTACAACGAAAAACTTACATAGCCGCTAACATAGCGAGTTATTTCAGACAAATTTTCTTGTCATATGTAAGTATAGAGATAAGAGACATGCAATATTTATCGTCACTCTGATTAATGAGAAAATAATAACCTGATAATGTAACAGTTTTACTGTTTCTTTTTATTAAGATTATTTCATCAATTTATTTATTCTTTATTTCAAACTTGATTTTGTCTTGTCTCTTGTGGGTATCACAAGTTTTATTAGCGGAAAGTTTTCTGATAATAAAATCAAATTTTAACTTAGTTAAATCCGCATGAAGTAGTAGTCTTCACGCAAGATTCAAAACAGAATATAAATTGTATTTTGAGTATTAATTCGAAGGAAACATCAAGGTAATATTATACAGTCAACATTGTCTAAAAACTCGTATACGTTTGGTGGAACGAAACAAGATACCTACGAATCATCTGCCAGGAAAATAATGTGCTTTGTTTTTGATAAGCATCGTGTCTAACAGCTCAAAGTTCGTAGAGCGGAATCAGTCTTCTTAGATTTCTGTGTAAGAAAATGAAATCGTTACCAGAAAACATGGAACAGAAATGAATAGTATTTATATAGTTAGTTAAATATGTAGATTTTCATGAAAATATTTGTAATTCTGCAACAGAAATTTCGATAATCCTTACAGTAAAGAGTAAAAAAAAAAAAAACCCTGTTTTTCACCGTGGTAAATATATATATAAAAACAGAAACATAGATATCGAAAGTTAATTACCAGGAATTATACATTGAAAGCATTTTATGTTAAAACCTACAGAACAAGCATTGTTATTTATATTTATTATGATATTTGGTTAGTTTGGTTTCTTTTACGGCATATCAAAATTAATGGGTTATTTAATGCACAAAAAATATTTATTGCTGATAATACTTTCTGTCAAAAAAAACTATAGTTGGCAATATTTTTTTTTCTAAAAATGTATTGCTGGTAATATTAAAACATATTTTTCATCGTGTTTTGACCCGTTTGGTTGTCAACTATTTGCCCATAGCTGGGACCCTAACAGGTGCTACCACCCCGTGTCAGGGTGGACCTGGGAATATCAGCAATTCAAAGATGGTTCCACGCTTCTCAAAACCACCTGATCAGAGGCCTTGCTGCTGGATGTAGTTTATCGTCTTACCCAGGACGCGGATGTAGTTTGCCGTCATACCCACGAAGGTTATTGTGATGTATGAAATAAACAGAAAAATATGCATAGCAGTTGCAATTTATATTTTATCACAACATGCGGTTGAGTTTAATTTTATCATATTATACGCTCTTTCTTTGAACTCGTGTCAGACGAATTTTCTTGATTGTTCTAAAGAATTGCTTTCATTCATAACATTGGTGAATGCATAGGGTTCTCCAGAAAGTGCTCACAGCCCTACATCGTCTCAAAATCTAATTCTAATTAACTTTTTTAAAGCGTTTGAGTCAAGGGTTGACAGAAGAAGGACTAAGATGACTAGTAAAGTAGGAAAATTTATTTTAAACAAAAAAAAAAAGACGGGAAGTTCTGAAATGAAAGGGTATATAAAAGAAGACACCGTGTTTATTTTTTTAAAGACCATCATGTAAATTTCATAATAAAGCATTTATTTATTTATGAAATGGACAAAGTCCGACAATTATTTTAAGACTTTTTTATGTTTATATATATATTTTTATAGATACAAATATTTAAGTAAATACTCTGTTTCTAATAAACAATATTAAACAATATTTACCGGCCCGAATGTCCTAGAAATTTTCACAGAAAATATTCGTCCTCCGACAAGATTCGAACGTGCATCCTATAGGGAACCGTCATTTAGCTTGACGTGTCTTAACCGATTTGGCTACAGAGGAACGTTCGGTTAGCAAGGTCGAATTTACTGTATTTAAACTTCAATCTTCCATGAATCTCTCACGTACATTCATATCTGCTCATAGTGTATCAAATGTAAACAAATGACGTCACACATTATGAAACTGAGCATTAACTTAAATATTTGTATCTATAAAACGAATGTATAAACATAAAAATGTCTTACAATAATTCTTGGAGTTTGTCCATTTCATAATGTGTGACGCCATTTGTTTACATACATACATTTGGTTACATACATACAATAAATTCGGCCTCGCTAACCGACCGCTCCTTCGTGGCCAAATCGGTAAAGGCACGTTAAGCTAAATGAAGGTGCGTATAGGATACAGGTTCGAATCCTGTGGGAAGACGAATATTTTCTGTGAAAATTTCTCGGACATTCAGGTAGGTAAATGTTGTTAGCTCTGTTTATTATAAACAGCTCATTTACTTAAATATTTGTATATATAAAAAGAATGTATAAACATAAAAATGACTTAAAATAATTTATTTATTTCGTAATATTTTGTAGAATTGATGCGGTATCCCTAACTGGATAGCAAGTATTTTGGATAAATTGAATACTGTTCTAAATATAACTGATAGGCGGAAACAAAAACGGCACGAGCTGGAGAATAAAATAAATCTTTTAAGATAGAAGGAAAGGATAAACCATCAGTTACCTCCCCTTAAAGTCTAGGTATTATTAAAAAAAATCACCCTGTAAAATCCGTCAGTAGATGAGTAGTCAGAGTCGAGTACAATAAAGCTTTGGTATAAGTTTATTCACTGGTTCTGTTTTTACTACATATATAACATACCAGATTAAAATACTGAAATGAAATCTTAAAGTTAAAGCTATGATGATTTCCTCAACGAATAAAATAAATAGTGTGAGAAAAATATACCAATAAAGAGTCAGATTATAAAGTAGTAATGAAATCACAAAATATATTAGAAGAATAAGCTATAATAATTTGTGCTATGCTATTAAGAGCGGAATGTTATTGAGGAAACATTCGTTTTTTCTTTGTTTGCATATCTGGTTTGGCTTTGTTTAGCGGCATTTAGTGACCTTATGGTACATTTAAAGCAGAATTTAATTTTCTTAGGAGAATTAGTAATTTCTCTTAGAAAAATGTAGTGCTGGCAATTTTAATTTTTTATATTTTATAAAATGTATTGCTGGTAATTTATTTTCCTGTAATATTACCCTTTTCTTTACAAAAAGTTATTGCTGGTAATACTTTTTACTATGAACATGTATTGCTGGCATCTTCACTATAAAAATGTATTTCTAAACATTTATAGTGTTTTGACCAAAGTTTGGTTGTTCACTATTTGCCCATAGGTGGTGCCCTAAAAGATGTTACCACACAGAGTAAGTGTGGACGTTGGAATGATAGAAATTAAGCGGTGGCTCGGCGCTGTTCAAAACGTCCTGATCAATGGCCTTGCTTCCGGAGGTATTTTACTTACCTAGGACGTGTGTGTATGTAATCGTTGTAAATTGGTTATATAAAAAGAAATAGTCGAATAATAATAAGAAGAAAATAGAATGAATGCATGGAGTGTCTCCTAAGAGGAAATAAATAATGTAAGTAACTAAGAAAGAATTCTTGGAATTTATTTAGAAGGCTGATTAAAATCGTCGAAGTTATTAATATTGAAGGAGTGGATGAAACAGTTTGAAGTGATAAAGTTCAGAAGAAAAGTTTTCAAATTTCTAATTCTTCTAATGAAACTGATTTACTTTCGTCCAGACGCTTTTAGCCTGAATAAGCCCATCCCGATTTAAACTTACATGCATTTACCGGTGCGTGTGACTGCAACACCCACTGTAAAATATTATTCATTTAATGATTCAGACTTATTTCTTGGTGACTTTTATTTATGTAGGCAAGCCTCTCCATCAGTAACATATGTCGACAAACTTCTCCAGATTGACCATAAACGTCGTAAATTCTGATTTACACATCTAAATTCTCTCTCTCTCTCTCTCGCTCTTTATATATATATATATATATATATATATAAACACACACATATATATGTGTGTATGTGTGTGTGTGTGTATGTGTGTTAATAACTGTCTATTTGGGCAACAATCCCTCTTTTATAAAAGCGACTTTCAAATTACTGCGTATTGTGTTCACGTAAGTGTTTTCTTTTCCGGACATAAACTGTGTAAAAACTGTTCAAATGTTGTATATACCCGAGCACATTCAGCTCGTATACCCGCCAGTATCAAGGATGTTAATATAGATGTGTATCTATAGTAAAGGTAATTTTTTAAATTCTAAATACGGTCAGCACGTTATGGCCATGATCATAGTTGATATTATTGAGTATATAAGCTTTTTGTCATTAAGAAATGCGTCCATTGTTTTTTAGGCTATTTAAATGTGAATGAGCCTATCATGTTCACATTTCCTACGATTGTGCTGGGAACGGATATTTGTAGGTTTCTCTGTGTATTTAAATGTGTCTTACTGGGGCTATTTTCAAAGATGTAAAGCATCGTCTTCATGGACATGTAGGGGAATGTACAATATAATTATTCCAGCGCTTGGTTTTATCAAGAACGCTGTTCCTTAAGGAACATGTAAATTCGTAAATATTATTGGTCCTTTGAAATTTGGATCTTGCGGGGGAAATTTTGCTGTTGATGATGTGGTTGGCTATTTTATGTTTTACACACACGCACACACGCATAGACACGCACACACACACACACACATATAGATAGATATGTGTGTGTGTGTGCGTGTGTGTGTGTGTGGGTGTGTGTCCAAAGAAACAAGATATCTAATGTCTAAAATGGATTTTGAAAAATGAAAAATCTTTCTTGTAGTTTTTACTTTAGTATTAATTTCACGCAGAACACTTTACTATAATTTAAAACTAATTTAAATTGATTGTAAGATGTGTATATATACATATATTGAGGATGAAATGGAACTAATGTCTTTAATTTAATTACAAAATTAAATTCGGAGCTTTCAGCTTCCATTTTTGAAACATGGTTAGAACTGTGTAGCGAAAAAAAAACATATTTTAAATCAATTAATTTATAATACTAATGCTCTGTAAATTTACATTGAGCACTATTTTGTGAAAATAAAAATATCTATTAAAAAAACACCGGATTATATATCTTACTGTTCTTTTTTCTTTCTTTCTTTCTTTTCTTTCTTTCTTTATATATATATATATATATATATATATATATATATATATATATATATATATATATATATATAATTCCCCAGTACACACTTTTCAGCAAATATTGCCATATACACTGTAGGCTGCTTCCCAATAAGTCTCTTCTACACCATCATTGTTTCTAAAACAATAGTACCTTTAGATACAAGATTATGGGGAAGATGGGGAAAGTTGATGCACACGCATATTAATCTAATACTGGGTATTCATATCTCTACGTAAGTTGAGATTCGCAAGTTTATGTGGTAGATAATAGATATTTGCACACTATTATGTGAACTTATGTACACAAAGCATCTATATTTATATGCGCATTTTCACCTCTTTTTTCATGTATTATTATTATTATTATTATTATTATTATTATTATTATTATTATTCTTTATAACATTATTTTTTCCGAACCCCGCATTTTCTGACAATTATATACCAAAATTATTTTTTATCTATATGTTATATGCTTTTTTTATGTTCCATTGCCCTTTTGTCTTTCATGTTTCTCCTTCATTTAATTTTTATCATTATTTTCTCTTTGTTCCCACGAAATCTCTCAACACTGACCCCACACGGGACGTCTTCCCCATTCCAAATCCAATGAGACCCTCCTCTATGTTCACCTTTCCACCTACACCGATAAGGACAAAACAGCCTAATTTTTGGATCTAAGTTTATTTTGACAAGAAGTTTCGCACATCGAGAAATCAGAGATCTGATTTTTACTAACAACACCTACATAAGCAGTCACACCAGCCAAAAGGACAACAGTTTGTGAGTCTTTCGCGTTTCTCTGTTTTTTTTTCTCGCACCGCTGATGAAGGAAAAAAAGCCTGCACGGAAATTCCGAACTTAAAACCATAATTTCCGTGATTCATTTTCTCTTGTGACTTTGTATTATCAACTAATACACTGGGCTTTTCTGATGAAAAGTATAGGTAGACACCCTTCAGAATTAAAACGAAAACTTTAAAGAGCGGATCAATGGTGACCTATCAAAGGCGTGCATATCTGGCAGTTTGGGACCGATTAGCCTTCGTTAATGTATCCCACTACGAAAAGTAAGTCTCTTCTGTAATATCTTAGACTTGACAGCATCAAATCTTTTTGATTATTTCATATTTCTGGTTCAAGCATTTTTTCCTTAGTACAAAATCTTCCCCCATTTTCAAAATTTCACGAATAGATATTGCCTGATAATATAAGTCACGACTGCGATGCTAAATTTAAATGAGGTTCCATCCTTGTGCTAATATGTCTTTCTCTAAATTCGTATCTTCTGTAGCACTCTTTCTCGCTACCCTGCTTGACTCCCTTTTTTAAATCATTTCACCGCAAGACGATAACACCACAAAGTCGAAGGGGGTTATTGCGTGTGAAAGAGAATGAGAATATTTAACGCTAAACGAACCGGAAACAAAGCCCTAAACCGGAAACAAGAAATAAATCCTTACTCCTCTTCAAAAGACTTTCTTGCTTTTGGGATTTATGAGATTGCGTTTGGAGTTTATCAACCGACTTTTATTGTTTTGGACGTTTAAAACATACGCTAGTATTTAATTATATGACGGAGAATAACATTTCAAAGCAATGCCATTTTGTGTTTTTTATTAAATGTTTATAATCAACATTCATTTTCAGCAGCAAGCCAGAAGATTTTATCTGGTACAATTTAAAATAGTAACTTGTTATGCTTTAAAAAAAAAAACAAAAAAAAACACATCCATAATAATAGTAAATTTGCTGCAGTGATAACATACACTACAAATAGCTTCGAAACAAATTGGCGCCGAAAATCTTGTGATCCATATTCCCCTTTTTTAATGTAAAAACACTTGAGAAATATCCGAGTTTCGACATTTTGTAATAATTTAGATTTTTATTAATATCATTTCATTAGGGCATCATTTAAGTCTGATTAGACCCTATTTCGTTATATTATTCCGAGTTGTCGAGATTGATAAACGCACTACGTCAATTGATAGTTTTAAGGTGAAATAACTAAAGTTCCTCTTCCATATAACACCGAATTAGAATTTGAGAAGTTCCCGCGATTTGCAATCCGATTTCCAGCGTAAAAAATTTATTGCATGTTTGTAAAATGATTTTCAGACAATTATTCACTGTATGGAAAGAAATCGATTCACAAAACGTCTTATACACAGAATTACTAAACTCCTTCATGTCACGTTTCTTCTGTCCATGTCCCTTAAGCGATTTAGATTTCATTTCTGCAGCGAATGACGAAAAAGTTGAAAAATTGTCTCTGGCCTAAGTAGACGTCGTCCCAGTCACCATGGTAACAGATAAAGCGGAAAAATAAAAGAAAAAGTAAGGTTTAGTAGAGACTTATTGGAGAATAGAATGAAAGAAGTCGGATTTATTTATTTTATTTGATAATGTTTTTTTATAAACGTATTATCTGGAAATACATAAGATGATTTTAGGTCATTGGGTCGACTTACGCAAATTCTATATTGCATAGTTTCTTTATTGATCAGTGAGTGATTTGCAATTCATTGTTAAGACATGAAAAATCTGAGCAAATAATGATTTTTATAGAAAATGTAAAGAGGCCGAAAAACGCATAAATATATATATATACTCACAAATACACAGGCAATTGGTTTTTGTATATGAAATGGAAATGAATAGAAAATATTGTTTAGTTACTACTGAGTTACACTACATTTAATCTCTCAAATGATTTATATGCTTGAATTAATATCTCTATCTATAAAAGACAGGATGCATGTGTGTGTGTGTGACGAATGCACGGCCGCAATTTTCGACGGATTTGCACCAAAATTTATATGCACAGTTAGCAGGAAGGCCAAGACCGACGTTGCATTTCCCAAATCCTATCGATAGTGGAAATAATCGATGTTTTCATGCTTCTACAGCAGTTTCCATGTAGTTTGCGGACATTTTCTATTGGCCAGTGTGAGAGCCTATAGCTGTCTGCCACGAATAGGCAGGAAGATTCTATTGGTCAGAGTGAGAGCCAACAGCTGACAGACACGAATATTAACTATCATGCTAGCATGCAAAAAAAACTCGATAGCTGCATTCGTCACGAGTGGGAAAAATTTAAATCTGCATGGCACTTTACTCTAATTGGCTTATTCGCTTGATTGGCTTATTCGCTCAACGTTGATTCTGATTCCGCAGAACTGGGTTGGGTATGAAAAAGTATTTGTCGTTAACATTCTTTTTTCATTCGGTTTTTCCAGTTACGAGTCCTGTTTTAAAGCTGATCGTTTTGTGTTCATTTTGTTTAGTTCTTTTTCGTAAGAGATTTAATGTTTAGTGTCGAGCTTAGAAAAAATTCGAAGTGTGAGATAGGCAAGAAGTAAGGCATGTAGCAACATTAACACGGCAAAGGGCACTCCTTTAAAGGCAAGGAAGGGCAAAAATATTTTGAGTCAAGTGATAGCGATTGCTGTATGTGTCGTACGATTTTTGAATTAAGCACGGGCAACGCCGAGCCATGCTGCTAGTATGTTATATTTCACAGAAATTTACTTATTTAATTTAAATTTGTTTAAACCCAAGCAAGGCAATGAAGCCACTAACACACAAGGAGGTACTGAATGCTAGAGAACATGGGAACTACTATTAAAAAGTGAAGAAAATGAATGAACAAGAAGACAAAAGTTAAGGATTTGAATTGCATTAAATTTTTTAGATTCAAGCTGATTTTAAAGCAATAATCCGAATGAGATTTCCACACCCAGAAGTGTCATAGAAGAAGCACTCAGCACAGAACTTACCTTTACATTTAAGCATTTCAACATAAAACTGACATTGCTAGGAATCTAGTATTGTGCTTAAACTCATAAAGTCTAGGTATCATGAAAGTTATAGAATCAAAGAGAAACTAGTTTAGGGCAATAAGAAAATGACTGAAGACGAGATGCCAGGTCAGGACCAATAACATTACAGAATCTTCTTTTGATATTATCCTCAAATATATTGTATGAGAAGAAAAACAGAAGTAACAGCAATATCCAACACACAGACGAATGTTATACTTATAAATATGCAAGATCGATTCTTCGAGAAAAATTATCTAGCAGGGTACAGTGTATCAACTTTCTTAGCTGCAGACTTAGCAACTGATTCAATATACTCTCACTACTCCATGTCAACTGAAAATATTAGTCCGAATAGACGTAAAAAGTCACTCCCCTGGTGGTTAGAATCATGCTGAAGGAAAAGAAAACGGGTTTTTTTCTTAGGTTCTTATTTAATATGTTAACATTAAACAAGCTCTTCCTGGCCCCATTTAACCACAGTTTGTAGCTTACTATTAAGACAGGAGTAAATAAATGTATTATTTTTTATTAAATGCTTATTCCTTCTTCGCTTGTCAGCAAGAGAGACATTCCAATCTGTAATCTACATAGTACGGTTGTCAAAATCAAGCTGGTAAGGAAATATAATGGCGAGCTTAGGAAACGAACCCTTTAAGCTAAAAATGAATTACATTATTTTTGCTAAGTATTAAGTATGCCGCAAGTTAGTTTAAGAAGTAATGCTGCTTTCATCGATTACTTGACGAGCCATTATTAATTTGGTGTTCGATATTGATAATCTCAGCATCATCCCTTGATATATTTTCCCCAAATTTAGAAGGCTTACCATTTTATTATTATTATTATTATTATTATTATTATTATTATTATTATTATAATATCAGATAACGCTAAAAGCCTTCTGGTTCTGAATGACTTGGAAAGCATAATTTGATATGCCGGATTCATTGGTGCTTTCTTTTCATCACATTCTTTGTGTTGTTTCGATAATTCTCAGTCTTTTCTCTAAAATCAATCTTCCTATTATGAAAAGGTAACAACTTCCATTTAATCACCACAGAGAAACCGAATCAACCTGCCACCATCATGTCTGATCCTAACCTTCAGGAGAGCAACATTTGACGCCTTTATGGGCAAGCTTTCTCTACTAACATGAAGTAGAGCTACTATAGTGAATGAATTGCTAGGTCTACTCATAGGAAATACAATGCTCTGGGTCGTGGCAAAAGTTCTTGTCAGACTCAATCTTGCCAATTTATAAATCTACCATTAGCCCCTGCATCGAATATCGCTACCACATCTAGTCTGGTGCTTCTCTGTATATTTTGAGATTTATAAAGAAGAATCTGTAATATAATCAGTTCTGACCTGTCATCTAAACTTCGGTCACTTTCTAACCAACGAGATAATGTTGACCTCTGTGTATTCTAAAAAGTAGATTTATTGCCAACTTTTCTGTTAGGTTGGTTTCTTTGTACCACAACTGCATAAATTTAAGCGTGCTGCTAGATTAGCAACTAGGTCTCACTGTTTTATTATTGAAACATTTAGATACAACAGCCACTTATTTTCCTCGAAATTCTCGCCTATAGAACTCCGTTGCAATTTATTCTTTTCATATATAATCTTCAATATATATAACATATAATATATATACATATATATTTATATAATATAAAAATATATAATACATATATAATATGTAATATATATATACATATATAATATAATAAAATATAATATAATATACATAACTTATATATATATATATATATATATATATATATATATATATATATATATATATATATAATATAATATATATAATCATATATAATCGTCAAAATATAAATGCAAAATCAATCATCATATTTTGTATTCCTGAACCAGTTCCTATATTGGCATTTCTTGAATTCTCCAAACTGAAGACTTCTTATAATCGTTTATTCCATGAAACCCCCACCGTCCTAGTGTTATCATAGCCTTGCATGGGGTGAACAAACAGAAATGTTACATTAACGCACAAGTTGAAAGGTCTAGATCTCTAACGGGATCGCTACAGGATATATATCTAAGTAGTGTAATAATATATGGCAGAAAATGCAACGGAAAATCTGAAGGCTAATTAGAATAGTGAAATATGCTCTTTCAAAAACAAGTAAAAACTTATGTGATATATATATATATATATATATATATATATATATATATATATATATATATTTATATTTTTATAAAAAATTTAGGCAACATAATTTTTCATTCATACATGTTTCATTAAATAATGTAAACAAGGTTTTTAAAAGTTTCAGATGAATTAACGATCTTCTTAGGGGAGCATTTTATGTAAATTCTTTTCAAAAAAACGTCTGATAACCTTAATAACAATGAGAACGAAAATATTAACAATATTGATAACTAATAATTATTTTTAATCCAATCTAATATTTTCGCCTTACATTTTGAAAGAAAAAAACCATTATCAATCACAAAGTTTAAAAACAATTACTGAGAAAGAAAACAGTATATTAATTCATTTCTTCATTGAAAATACACGGACAAGAATGTGATGATACTCTGTTTCTGTTTACATGGATGATTTCACACAACACACAGGATAAACACAAATATGCATATAAAAAAAAAAAATCGAAAATCGCACCGCATCTCATGACGTCACACATGCCCTTTACGAAAAGAGTGAATTTGAAAGTATTATTTATACACAAGCCGTTGGTATAAAACAATGGCTTCTGTTATACACATATAGGCATTTAATGGATATTTGTGGAGATTTCATAGTTTATTTTGTTTAGGTTAATTTCCAACTGTTTGATGTATATAGCTTCAAGAATTTATAGTTTTTATTTTTAATTTTCATGTTAAAACAATAAATATCAATAATTGTGTTTTCGACAATATGTATCAATATTGTGAATTTCTTTCTTCATTTAATGATAATATTATATATATACACGGCAGCAAAAACAAATATATGTACATAAAAAAAAAAAAATCAAACGTTATGATAAAGAATTTATATAAAATAAATAAACAACACATTGTCTATATTATTTAAAATGAAACATATATATATATATATATATATATATATATATATATATATATATATCCTTAGATAATGTAATGAGGACTAAAAGATATATAAATTCTAATGTTCACTATATTAATTCAAAATACATAATATATAATACCTATAATAGAGTAATAAAATTGTTTATTATAATTTTTCATATAGACAAAAACAACTTTTTACATATATAAACGAACTAAAAGATGCAAACTCGTTTCGGTGCATTTCGTTTCACCTGGACTAAATGCACATTCATAAGCCAGAAATATGCATCTTTGTAGAAAATAAAATAAATATATTTTATTTATATATATATATATATATATATATATATATATATATATATATATATATATATATATATGTGTGTGTGTGTGTGTGTGTGTGTGTGTATGCGCGTGTGTGTGTGTGTGTGTGAAAGTGTGTGTAGTGATTACAATCATAGAAAATGTTCGGAATAGCTATGAAATATTAAACTTTATATATGTAAATATATATATATTTATTTTTATTTAATTTAATAATTAATTTACTACTAGTTTTTTTTTTTTTTTTTTACAATCTCCTCACGGGTAAAGAAATCACATGAAGCGTCAGATATGTGGATTCTCTGATGAATTCTTCTTCAAATATTCTGTGCCTACAAGTTCCAATGTACTCTTCTTTACGTGTTGTGTTCCATCAGAACATGGATGATAATGGGTCTCAAATTTTTATCTTTTGTAGTAAGTTTTTATTTGTTTCATTCTACAGTGTTACAGGACGTTGGCGATCACGGATCTCCACAACTACCTGTACTTTGTAGCTCTTAATAAATTTTGTTATTTTATTATATATCTTAAAGCTTGCATCGCCCAATTACTCAAGCACGCAATTACGTTTTCCTGTCTAATTTACCTTCATTTTTTCCTGTATGTATCAAATTTTCCATACCTTAGCCTCGGTTAAGATATACAACTATAAAATAAAAGAAATAAAATAAAATAAAATAAATAAAACCTGCAGTTTGACAGCATCCACTGCTCTTTTTGGCTGCATGCTGTTCTTACTTAGAGAGCTGGATTGACACAAAGTAATGTCTCTATTCACTTGAAAGAATTCATTCACAGGCAGTTGATATCATAGGATGGTCAGACTTGTCTACAATGTGGCAGGCATCATGCTTGATTGCACGCAGTTAACTTACTCATTCATATATGTATGCAATACTAGCGAAAAGGTAACCCTCGACAAAAGATTTTGCCTGATTCATTTGAAGGTATTAAAAAAGACGAATGATACGATGGAATCTAATATTTCTTTAGCAGCCACTGTCAATTTAATTCATTTGTTGTCAGAACCGAGAGAAACCCTTTTGAAATATCATATAACGTCGTAGCAAAAGCCTGAATAAAGAAAGTTTATCATGCAAATATTGTATTCTTGTCTGTAATATGCACGTCAACTGGAGTGAGAGAAAATACATTTCTTTCACCTAAGAACCCAGTTGACATACCTTAACTCGGCGGATATGGATTTTCGAAAAGTTACTTTAGTTAACACTTGTTTGCTGTTAATAAATATTTGGAAAGATTTAACCTATATGTGTATTATCAATTTTTTATGTTTGGTTGAGTTACATAAAATCAGATTCACACATATGCAAAAATGGATTTAGAGGTATTGGGACATAGTTGCGGATTAGACTTGAATCAAACGTAGAATTTGGTCGGTTTAGCTTGTAAAAAATGGTACACGTTTCTCTTGTTCATACTTAAATCAGAAGCTAAAATTTAGGTCCAATTTACCCTTTAGTTATATGGTAGATACCAACCTGGTTTACAATTAAATCAAAAAGTTAAATTTGGTCTCGGTTATATTGGAGGTAAAAGATAGACATCGGTCTCGTTTGCACTTAAAACAAAATGTAGGTTTTATTTCGGTTTAAAGTTGAGACAAATAGTAGATGTCCGTCTGATTTACACTTAAATCAAAAGTTAAACTTTTGCCCAGTTTACACTTGAGGAGTAATAAACATCGGTCCGGTTTATATTTATGCCAACAGGAAAACATAGGTCCGGTTCTCACTTGTGACAAATGATAGATGGACAGGAAAGTCGAAACATTCTATATATCTCCTGTACATTTTGATTATTAGATTTAATATGAGAAATTATTTATTCATAACATTGCATCTGTTTGTGGCAACAATGCTTTTGGGCAGGAAGTGAAGCAAGCAGTTATGCTCAGAAAGCACCATATGTTAGTATACATGAAATAAAATTCTGAAAATGAAATGTCTGAGTTTAATTAACCGATGGAACTTGACAAGGAAATAAAAAATATTTCACCAAAATGTATGTGTATGATTTCATATACTTGAATAAATAGTTCAATTTTTGGTAGTTGATCTTAATACTTGAATTTAAAGTGAGATTTTCGACCTTAATACAAAATACCAGGGTCGATGTTTCTTAGCTTCGGTGATCGTACATGAACTGGTGTTTACAAATATAGAGTGTCACATGACCCGGTTTATTGATATTAAATAAACATTCCAATCCTATTTTTTTCATTCATTTCTTTAATTCTTTATTGATCGCCCTTGAATTAGGTCAACGATTGAATTTTTAATTTCATATGTAGCGTTCAACGATTGATATTTTCATATGTCGCGTTCGACGATTGGGTGCGTCCCTACACTAACTTTTCAGAAAGATCATAGTCGCTGCATCGAGATAACGTGAAAACGGTTATTTCCTTCTCTATGGGCCTGCTCTCACATAAATTCATTCTCCCGATCTTCCAGAGATGGAAAGTTGAAATCTTCCGGGATAATCAAGAACTCCAGGGCCAGGATTGGTTATATCTTCCGTGAATAAAGCGCTTTCAGGATAATAACTAAAGCGCTTTCAGGATAATAACTAAACCAATACACTATGTTGAATGACCGAAATACAAATACATATGAAGGGAAATGTCTCAACCCAGACAAGACAGGATCTATCTGATCCAAACTATTGATAAAAAAAAAAAAATAAATAATGATCAATGAAATCGTCGATAATATGATTCGATAGATAAGACATTTCTCTCATTATATATTTTTTTTAAGATTGTTTTCCTTTCTTCTATTCTTTGTTTATCGTTTCCTTTTCTCCTATTCTATACATTTATTACATTAAATTAAATATAACTTAACCTCTTTTGTTTGTTTTCTATACGTTGACTGTGTGTAGTGGTCTCTAAGTAGAAAATCCCATTTTTTCTTCCTTTAAGCAAACCGCGTCGCAGCCATATCTTTGATTTTTATCGAATGATAAAATTCGTAACTCGTGAGAGACAGACAAAAGGATGGAGCAAGCTCGAGAGAAAGAGGTGGGGCGTTACACTTATGTTTGTAAAACTAAGTATATCAACAAGCCCTAAAGATGGTCAATGGACTTCATTTAGTACTGAATATTGATCCATCGCTCGAAAAGTATAAGCTGAAATCTTCAGATAAAAATCAATTTAACCATTATGTGTTAGGCAATAAACTACTTATGACATCAACTCACATCATTGCCTATATTTGATGGTTTCCTGGTTTGTTTCGAAAACTGACATAGGTATTCAAGATATTGTTTTTTTTTTATTATGTTGTAAATAATATATAGAAATTCACGTATATACAATCACGAAAAAAATGTAAACTTTGTTTGTCTATATTTCTGAGATGAGATATGTACATTATTTACATTATTCGGACTATTGTCCTCATCTGTGTCGCCATATTTATTATAACGTTTCAAAAGCCTGAATTGTACGCTCCGGCCTTCTTCATTCTGGTTGTAATATGTCGAACTGAACATTTATTTCGCTCGAGACTGTTCTAGTTCCGGCGGCCATGTTTGATGAATGTTAGTTAACAGTTATCTCCTGTTAATTTCCCTTTGAATGATTTCTCCATGTGCCTTAATTTTTATGTTTGAACTCACATAAAATCAGGTCACATGGCAAAGTGGATAAAGGCGTTAGTTAGTTAGACTTGGACCAAAAGAATGTGAGTTCAATACCTTGTAAAAAAGGCAGTCTGAATAATGTAAATAATGTCAGAACATTTACCCTTTAGTTAAATGGTCCCAATTAAATCAAAAGTTAAATTTTCGTCAATATTTTCGAGTAAAAAAGGTCTTTTTGCATAGATACATCTGGGAAGATCGCGGATTGTCGTATACTGTTCTTTCGCACTGTACATGGTTTTCATGAAAGGATTTTTGATGTAATTCATTATGGATGGCGGTTAATATTTTAACAGGAAAACATAGGAATTTATCCTTCAAAATGATAATGACTGGAATAAACATTCTATTTCTGTGCAGTTATGAGAAATTATTTTTCATTTGCATCTGTTTGGCAACCTTTTCAGTATGTATTACGTGGTGTTTATAATGAAATAAAAATTCTAAAATGAAATCGTTTAATTCTGAGGAAAAATGTAACAAAACTAACGTTAATGTCAAATATACGAACTCTGTCTTGAAGATGGTTTTATAAGTCGTTTATTGACTGATTTGAATGTTGTCTTTTGTTTTCATATGAAACAGATTGGACAGCATCCAAAAGAGCCTTCAGCATTCATCTTAGTTGATAATTTATTTTATGCCAGTGTAAATGTTCCACATCGGAAGGCACCACCAAATCTGTTCAAATCGTTCAACGATTGAAAAACCGCGTTTGAATGATTGGCCTACACTAACTTTTCAGAAACTCTGGCTCCGCTGATTTCCTGGACCAAAAATTAATGTTTATTTGAGGTCTTCTCACATAACCATTTGGAATCCGACGGATTTAGAAACTCGGGATAATCAATCCAGGGCCAGGATTGGTTAATTCCAGGAACAAACGATTCAGGATAATAACTTTCTTGATGTTTCAGGATAATAACTAAAACCAATATATTAAGTTGAATTTCCGAAATCGATACATTTGAAATGTCCGATCAGACAAGACAGGATCTATCTGAGCAAACGTAAAAAAAAAAAATGGTCGATCACTTAAATGGATAATATGAACGATAGATAAGACAAGATTCATTATATATTTTTTTAAGATGTTTGTAGATGGTGTCTTTGTTTATCGTTCGCTTTTGAAAAATCTAGACATTTAACATTAAAACCTATAACTTAAGTTCTTTTTAGCTTGTTGATGTGTGTAGTGGCTATGAAAAATCCCACAACCTCTCCTTTAACAAAATGGTTTAAATCTTAAGATTTTTATCGAATGATAAAATTAACTTTACTATCTCGAGAAAACAGGTGGGCGTTACACTTATGTTTTTAAGTATATCAATAATATATTTCAATGGACTTTTAAATACTGAATATTTAAAAAAAGTTGAAATGCTTCAAAAAAAATCATTTAACCATTAGAGGTTAAAATTTGTCAATCGAAAAATATGGTATATTTGATTCGTTTTATTCAAAATGACATAGGTATTCAAGTAACTGTTTTTTATTTAAATGATTATATAGTGATAGATATATACAATCACGAAAAAGAGCAAGACTTTATTGAATGAAGGAAGGTGAGATGAAAAATGTACAAAATTTACATCATTTCGGACTATTGTCCTCATCTGTTCTCATCAGTCACGTTAAATGCGTACACCATCTAAAGGGCCACTTTATTTAAATGTAACTTTGGGACCCAATTTGATCTCGTAAACTGTTCTAGTTCCTCGTGCCATGTTTCCAGACAGTTTCTGACGGTATCCTGTTAAATCCCTTTATTTACCATATTCGGATATTGACAAACAAGGTGTCTATTGTTGATAATATCTCGTTGGTTAGTTCCTGCAGGACCCAAAGAATGCAATCGGTTAAGGCAGCCTTAACATAGAACAAATTTGTTTCTGTGTCCTTTTATCAATATTTTGACACTACAAACATTTTTCTCACAAATGCGATGTCGGATTGTCGTATACTAATATTTCGTTGATGGTTGACAGAGAGATTTTTGAAAAATTCATTTATATTTAATTATCGGCTATTTTCCTTTTAACAATGCTGAATGTATTTATGTCAGTTACATATTTTAAATCGTTATGCTGTTTTGTTATAACGGAACATCCCTATTCTATTGTAACAAAATAACGTTAATGTCAAATATACGAACTCTGTCTTGAAGATGGTTTTATAAGTCGTTTATTGACTGATTTGAATGTTGTCTTTTGTTTTCATATGAAACAGATTGGACAGCATCGAAAGTGGAGTTGGCATTCATCTTAGTTGATTTGGACTTAAATGTTCCATCGGAAACCACCAAATCTGTTCAAATCGAGCGAGAAAAAACCGCTTTGAATGATTGGCCTCTCCTTTCAACTTTGGTACGTCGGACAAAAAATTAATGTTTATTTGATCCGACTTAACACCATTTGAAACGACGTGGAAATACAAGCCTCCACACAAACGATGAAAACTCCCTTTCTTGATGTTTCAACATATTAAGGTAATTTCCATCGATCTTTGAAATACCGATCACCGAAGTTGAGCAACGTTGAACTTGGTCGCTACTTATGAAAGATGAATACAAGATTCTCAGTGCCTTGTGTAGATTCATTAATGGAATAAATTCCATTGAAAATCAGACAATAACATTTAAACCTCACTCGAGTTCCTTATAATCGATACTTGATAGGCGAGAGGATGATTCGACCCGATCAATACTCTATTAACCTATGGTTTAAAATCCAGTGCCTAAAATTTATCTTACTATCTCCAAAACAATTCTTTTACAATCCAATAATATATTTCTACATTTTGATCTGAAAAATTCTCGTCTCCCTATACCGCTCCAGCCTCTAGCTTGAGTGGCTCTTAGGATTTTTTCTAAATTTTCTGACAATAACATTAAAAAAACGCCCATTTGTTTGAATGAATGGATTCCAGAGCGAGAACAGATCATGTGAGCAACGACAGAATCTTTAAGATAAATGATACTGCCAATCAGAAAGAGACAGTGTAAATTTCTGAGACAGATAATGAGGAAAGAAGATTTAGCGAATCTAACACTCGCAGGATATATTAAAATCGAGTGGGACATGGGAAAGCAATGACAAACATACTTATTTAGTTGGTGCGAATGAATTATAAAGAAAAATAACAACAAGGAATTAGGAAAATTACTTATATCAAGAAAATACTGGATGTTGTGGTGAGCCATAATCCTCCGCGTCATGAAGAAATATGGTACATTAAAGAAGACGATAGTAAGATTATGTTTGCAACTCAATCGCGAGACAAGGATAATTATATCAGATTGTGGAAGGAAGATATCTTCAAATCGAAAATAAAATATCATTCAACAATGAAGTTTTTTGAAACAAAGTAAGGCAGCCTGTATATTCTTTGTCCTGACGCCATCAATAATACCCCAGACAGTCAGGATTTTACAAAAGTTGATCTGTTTTTTTTTCCTAAGCCATTTTGATCACCATTGCTACTTCCAGTTACATTATATTGAGAAGAATTGAGTTGAAATATTACTGCAATGGAGGTGAGTTTCATTCCTCTGTAAATTTTGCCAGTCCGAGATCTCCTTTCTTTAGGAATGGAAGTCTTCAGAATTCTGTCCATCATCTTGAGTAATCTGCTTTATATGCGGAATTGTTGAGTTGGAATAGAATATCGTTGAAATCCTGAGGTTTCCAATCATGCGAGATAATGTTATCAAGTTCCGCTTCTTTCCTAGTATTTGTGATTTTAAAACCGTATGAAGTTCTGCATATGCAAAGCAGGCCGACTTACTTTTTGTAAATTTTACTAACACTTTCGTTTCTGTACAGAAATAAAAATAATTGGTCAGATCGTTCTGGCATATGGCTACACCTCTGATAGAGTACCTCCTATATAAAAATAACTAATTTTTGGTTACATCACAGACGGAGACACTAACTTCTTTAACATCAAACATGAGTCCTCCCGGATGACACCTTTGCAACTTTTCGTGTTGTTACACCCTTGACTACGTATTAAGAACGACCCGCGAAAAACATCATCATCAAGAGGTTTCATTATCACCAAACTTTCAAATAGATATCCTGCATAATTGTTTACAGATAATGACTATGCATATGACATAATTTTCACTGCAGACACCATTATCTACGTCACTCCTACATCTAGAAAATGCTGCCAATGGTGTTGAACGCTATGTCAATGGCTCTAAAACTGAATTCACAGGGTTCATCCAGAAGGGCTCAATACAAACCGTCTCAGATGAATCAATAAAATCTATCAAATCTTTTACATACCTCGGAAGCGAGATAAATTCCACTGAAAAGGATATGAAAATGCCCATAGCTAAAGCCTGGGTCACCTTGAATAAATAGGGTGTAATCTGGAAATATGATCTACCAGACAATATTAAGCGGAGATTCTTTCTAGCCAGTGTAGAGAAAGTGTTAATGTATGGTACCATTGCCTGGAGATAGACCAAAACCCTGAAGTCTAAAATTGATGGAACCTACAATCGAATGCTGAGAACTATACTTAACATCTAGAGACAACATCCAACAAGACCACATCTCTATGGACAGTTCACTGACATGTCTACAATCTCACGCGAACGCAGAATTCGCTTTACAGGCTACAAGAAATTTGAGCGTGATCTACTGTTCTGAACACCTAGCCATAGAGTAAGACACTTTGGTCGCACAGCAACTACATTCCTTGATTAACTATGTAGAGAAAAAGAAGCCATACTAATTACCTTTCGACCTTGATGGAAAACCGTGATGTTTGGCGTGATATACTAGTGAATGTCTGAGCTAATTCAACTGAATTAAAAAATAATAATGCTTTTAATGTATTTCTCCTGTTCATTTCGGGATTTATAATACTGAAAAATCTTATTCAAGATTTTCTTTTAAACAACATTGATTTTATTTCAAAATCTTTTTGCTTCAGGGGAAATACTGATAAAAACATGATAGACATAAATATATATATATATATATATATATATATATATATATATATATATATATATATATATAAAAAGAGAGAGAGGGGGAGTGAGCAAGATAAATTTAAGGATAATAGCAACATTAGCCGTTTCCCTACATGAAAATATTTGGCATTTATTGATTAAGCAGCCAGTACTGCTTTTGGTTCAAATTTCTAAAATCTTTCTCTTGAAACAATTTAAATCCATTGGCTATTATTGCTCTTTCCAGTATTGATGGGGTTTCTTTCCTAATCATTTATTTGAAACGGTGTGGAGCGTTAACATTTTCATTATATCATTATTTTCTCTATTTTAGTTGTGGTTGCTGTTGGTAAAAAGAAAGAAAGGATAAAAAACTATTGCAGAGAAAAGGAAAGATATACAGAGTGTGAGGGAAAATTAGATATAGAGGAAATAAAAGAAAGGAGAATAGGAAGAAAGATGGAAAGGGCAAAGAAAATAGACAGAGATAAAGAGGTAGATAGAGAAGGGCAAAAAAATAGTGTGTGAAATTGAGAGATAGAAAGGAAGGAACGGGCGAGAAAAGATAAAGGGAGACAATTGTAAACAATGGTATATAAATGTATAGACTGATGACCGCAGGATGAGAGAGAGAGAGAGGAGAAAGGTGGGGGGGGGAATAGAGAAGGAATGAGAAGAAGAGAATGAAAGGGATACACAGAGGATGAAAATGATGAAATATCTGAATAAAAGAGAAATAGAGAAATGTATATAAAGCGAACGATAGATGAAAAGAACGACGGGAGAAAGCGAAAGAGAGGAAGAAATAATGAATATGGAGAAAACGAATAACGGAGATAAGGAGAGCTAAATGTAAATATAGAGAGAGTGAAATAGGAATTACCAATATACAGATGGAAAGAGAAGAGAAAAAGAAGAAAGACATTGAAATTGACAGATGCAGAGAAAAACAAGTAAAGCATTAGAGAGAGAGAGAGAGAGAGAGAGAGAGAGAGAGAAAGAGAGAAAGAAAAACTCTAGGAAAAGAGGAAAAAAGTGAAATGAATATAGATAAAGAACGATGAGGAGTGGGTGAAAAATGGAAGTAATTGTTTAACAATAGAGTTAAATATAGAGATTACAATAAGTAGTAGAAAAAGAAAGAGAAGAACAGAGTGAATGAGAGAAAAAAGAAAGGCGGCGAAATCGTGATGAAAAAGAAAGTGACGAATCCGGAGAGGAAAATAAAGATACAGTAAAAACAATTGCGAGAAAGCCTGAGATAGAGAAAGAAACATATAGGAAGAAAAAGAGGAAGAGAGATAGAGAAAAAAAAAAGATAGACAGAAAGATAATGCGGAGGAATAGAAAAATAGAGGTAAGAGAAATGTCTAATAGAGATACAAAGATAGACATAGAGGGGAAGAGAGGGATAAATGAGACAGAAAGTAATTCATAGAGAGAGGAATAGAGTGTTACAGAAAAAGGTGGCAAACGGAGAAAGAGAAAAGAGAAATATAGTAAGTGAAAAACGGGGAATACAGAAAATAGAGAAAACTTGAAACAAGGCGAGTAAGAGGGGGGATAAAAAAATAAAGGATGAAAACAGAGAGATATAAAGAGAAACAATAACGACTTAATATAGGTAATAGACGTAAATACGCCGATAAGCGCAGAGGCTCATGTTAAAAGAAATACAATAATTAAATATAACTTTTCTGATTTCCCCCTGCCAACATCAACGAAATGTTATAATCATTGCTTTCTGGTTAATTTAATGTAGAAAGATATATTAATTAAATAAACTATGAACCAACGCAAATCTTAATGTACATTTAATAATCGTCAAAGCTAATAATATATTTATTCAAGGGCTTTTTAAATTAAGGGCAATTAGGAATAATTAATTAGCCAGTCTTTAATCAATGGCCACTTAAGAAACGACATGTTTAAGAGAACGGAAAAGAAACGAGGAACGATAGACAGTTTCTCCATCGTCCTGTCTCTCCGTCCGAGCCAGCCTCGTATAAATGGGCGCCACCACGTAATATGAAAAGCCTGGGCATAATCAGCCTATGCCTATGATTTGATCACGCCAAAACCACGTGAATATGCGTCGTAACATGGCGGAAACGAAATACTTGAAGTGATCTGCGTAGATTCAATATATCTATTAGTGAATATAGTTAAGAGGAAAGCTAAAACATGTAAATGTACTCGCATTAATTTATGAGTTTACGTAATTATGTATACTGTTGAATAATCTGACCTGTGTTGCGTCACGTGGCCAACTCAATCGTGAAACTTGGGACAAGTACGAGCCGAACACCTGCAGGTGGGTGTAGTTGTGCTAACCAAACTCTCCATAGAGGAAGCGCATGGAGAATTAGACTTTGGGAGTGCTGTAAGCCATTTAAAGAAAATATAAATATAAACTCAACGACTGATGATTTATCAGATAAATAATAAAAATATCAACAAAGTAAAGAATTAAGTTATAAATATCTAAGTAATAAAGTATTATTATTGTTTCTGATATATATATATATATATATATATATATATATATATATATATGTGTGTGTGTGTGTGTGTGTGTGTGTGTGTGTAAAATATATAGAAAATAGGAAAGAACTCGTTAGGTAAATAGTCCAAAGTTCTTTAGTATTTTTGTTATTATTTTTTAAAAAATAGTGCTCGATACAAAAGTAGAGCATAAATATAATTTTAAAATTGTTGGAATCATATTTTTAAATAATAAATTATATATATATATATATATATATATATATATATATATATATATATATATATATATATTATGAAATGGACAAAGTCATACAATTATTTTAAGGCATTTTTATGTTTATCTTTATATTTATGTTTATATTTTATTTTTATATTTCTCCAACATTCAGGCCGGTAAATGTTGTTAATACTGTTTATTATAAACAGAGCATTTACTTAAATATATGTATCTATAAAAAGAATGTATGAACATAAAAAATGTCTTTTTATATATACATATATATATATATATATGTGTGTGTGTGTGTGTGTGTGTGTGTGTGTGTGTGTAGTAATCCGTTGCTATAATCCAAGTGAATCCTGTTAACACAATATATAATTTGCAATATTAAGTATTAAATGTTAAGACTGACTCACAATGAGCGCTTAATGTTTATTAAACAGAACAATTTTTTTTCTTAAATTGGAATTAAGAAGACCATTTTCACCTACGAATTTTAAAATTCGCAGAATTTTTCAAACTGTTTATGATGTCAGTTTGTAGAAGGAGATTTGTTAGTTGGGGAAGAAAAGGGAGAGAGGATGTCAGAGGAGCAGAGTGAAAGAGAAGACAAAAGAAGGTATAGTTACAGGAAGTAATGTGGGGTATTATATTATGGAGGTAGGAGTGGGCAGGGGCAGAGAAGGGGAAGCCGATAAGCTGACCTACATCTTAATGGTCACAGGGCTAAAACTTGATTCAAAAGGAATCCACAGAAATTAATGAAAAAATAAAAAAGTTTAATTTGTATAAAATATCAAGAGTTAACCTAAGTGAGATGAAAGGGAGATAATTCAGAATTATCGGCGTATTAAATTCGTCAATATATCAGAAACCCCAAAATGAAGGGAAGTGTTTCAAAAATTTGGAGGGAATTTGAATATACATGCGTTCACACGTGTCTGTACACATTATGAACATCTCTACCCGTACAGCCTTCTATACGTATATACGCATAGATACCCTAATACATGAACATACATGCATACACTAGCCGATAGGTATCTACATATAAACCCCTATGTTAGGATAAAATTTATTCAAAAGGGAATAAAAGCAGTTAAATTAAAAATACCTTATCTTTTTAAAACGGGCCTTAACTCAACCGCAATTAAATAGAATTATAAAATAAATATGACAATGAAATAAAATTATTAAGTACGAAAGTATAACAATTAATTATTTCCCTTGGATATGTATCCCAATGTATTCCCTTGGATATATATTCCAATGTACTCCCTTGGATATATATTCCAATGTATTCCCTTGGATATATATTCCAATGTATTCCTTTGGATATATATTCCAATGTACTCCCTTGGATATATATTCCAATGTATTCCCTTGGATATATATTCCAATGTACTCCCTTGAATATATATTCCAATGTATTCCCTTGGATATATATTCCAATGTATTTCCTTTGGATATATATTCCAATGTACTCCCTTGGATATATATTCCAATGTATTCCCTTGGATATATATTACAATGTATTCCCTTGGATATATATTCCAATGTATTTCCTTTGGATATATATTCCAATGTATTCCCTTGGATACATATTCCAATGTACTCCCTTGGATATATATTCCAATGTATTACCTTGGATATATATTCCAATGTACTCCCTTGGATATATATTCCAATGTATTCCCTTGGATATATATTCCAATGTACTCCCTTGGATATATATTCCAATGTATTCCCTTGGATATATATTCTAATGTATTCCCTTGGATATATATTCCAATGTCACGTCTTCAATCTCGCAATCTAATACGTATCGTTAACCTTTAATGGTACTATTAAATTAATTTATTAACGTTGAATACATGATAGATGATATACGCTTTTTGTACTTATACATATTCATATGGTCATAATTACTTCAGGCGCTGGTATGGGTGTTTTATGTCGTAGTTTTTATTTTTTGAAGCTATATTTCTGAATATAGTTTGATTTCTGTTAGAATGATATGGATGAATATCCTGAAAGGTATTTCATGTTGGTTGTTGGTTGATGTTTCAAGCGACTTATAAAATTCTACGGGCCATTTAATTGCCGAAATCTAAATATTTTCAACACAGTTTAATGAATTCAATTAAATATATGCAATAAATAGTTATTGTTTGGTAATTTTACTATAAAGTGAGCTAAGTATTTTCTCTTAATAAAAAAAGTATTCTTATGCTTTCATAGTCTTTTATTTTAGTTTGTTTGCGTTTTAAATATTTGGCCATATCAATGATCATAACAGGCGCTACCACCCTGAACAGGATGGAGTAGGGAACAACAGTAATTAAGAGGTCGTTCCATGTTCCTCAAACACTCCAGCCTCTCGATACTGCCAGATGTAGTTTATCGTTATATGCTAGTAATCTTTTTTATTATTTAAAAAAAAAAAAAATTTCATTGACATCTCTATCCGTTTGAATTTTGTTCATGAATTTAATTCGTGACTGTTTCTAGATGGGTAATCTCTTTTACTTAAAGTTTAGTTAAGTTAATATGGAGTAATATCTGAAGGTAATATTAAAGATATTGTTCTGTCATATACTGTATACACACCCATACAAATCTCACATATACATACGTTCAACATTAATTTGAAAAATATTACCCTTTAATAATCATTATTTATGATAAAATATTTAAATTGGAAATATTTTTTGATATTTATGTAGGTGTAAATACATGAAATTACCTGTGTATATCGGTACATGGGTACGTGTATGAGTTATTGCATATGTAAAGAAACGTATGTAAAAAATTTAAAAAAAAAATCAAAAAGATTACTAGAAGTAAACTTATATTTTAAAATAAAATTTTATTCTTTTAATGTATTTTCTATGAATATTTTTTCTAATCGACTATTTCATAGAAAATCACAAAATTTTAAAATCGCTAACAAACATCAAATTAAATTTTTTGTAGACTGTTTAGACATTGAAACTTATATCAAACATTATAATCTTTATGAACACCCAAAATAACACTTTCAAATTAAATCAAAATTACGACGTCTTTTTCGAGCTTGTTCTTTCCAAAGAAAATTAGTGACACTATCTCTCATGACTTCCTTCTCACTTTTTCTTTTTGTGTCTTTTTTCTCCTCTGCCCCTTCGATATCAATATATAACTTCCGTTAAGTTAACCGTTTAAATGTGTCAATGTCTGGATCTCCTCAAGTAATTTTAATTATGAAAGAATAGAAATTTTAAATTACATCTAACTCACTCATGTCTTCTCTCTGTCCCCTCACTTCCTCACTTCGTTAATTTACATATGCTTAATACGGCCCGTCAAAAATGTGTAAATTTCTTTTCATTTTTCATTTCAACCTTTGGAAGTAAAGTCTCATGATCCGCAGTCTTTTAAAAAGGGCTGTGGTGAAATAATTTAATACATGGAACCTTAAAGTGGTCTGTTTTTATTTGAATTATTTGCTTTGGATTTACATTGAGCTCTCTGGATTTTATCCTCCATGAGTCTACCCAGGCGGATTACCTAGTTTTTCATAATATATAATATATATATATATATATATATATATATATATATATATATATATTTACAGTTGAATCCGTTACATTCAGTTACATGCTAATAGCATTGAGAAAGGTATTAATACTATCCATCTTGCCACAGCTATGCAGAACAGACTGGTTTCTATAGCCTTGTATGGCAACTGCTCTAACAGAAGAATATGACGGGAGTGTATATATATATATATATATATATATATATATATATATATATATTTACGTATGTGAGTGTGTGTCGTATCTGTATGCGTGTGATTGAATTAACATTACCATTTTCTTTCCAGTAGCTAGATTAATATTAATTTGTTATCTAACTGTTCACTCTTTTCGATGACTGATGTTGTAAGCTTAGTTGTACTTCTCTCCTCAAATTTATCCTAATAGAAGATATTCGAACTTATACGGAGTTAAAACGTAATAGATTAATATCATCAGCAAGATCCATAAATCTACCTACACATTTCTCCACGGATCCTAAACATAACTCCACCTCTCTTACTCCCAACTTTTACTTCTTTCCTAGTTAAGAGTTGATGGAAAATTATCAATTCAAATAAGAGTCAGTGTCCCGGTGCAAGCAGTGAAAATAAAGCTCAAATTTAATTGCTGTTAAATAGTAAGGAAGCTGTGCTGATATACACTAAAATCGTCCTAAAAACTGTATATTCTAAATCTTTAAGTCCTGACACGGAGGTTCGAGACAGTAAACGAAACCCCAAAACGAGTAGACAAATTGAATAGAATGAAGTTTTAAGATGGTGACTTTCTAAGCATAACTTAGATGTGGCACAAGCCCGAAAATATGAACTACCCAGTATGAATCGAATTCACTATTCACTCATAATTGGTCTAGCGGGACGAGCTTGCTAACCGTTATACCATGGAGATGTGTTAAAATAGTCGTTTAAGATATTCGACAGAAAATTATGCAATAATCTTGTTCAAAATAAATGTTAAGTGTAACATTTAACTCAAGAGCTGAACTAACCAATCGTGTAGAGTATTTTCCTTGCAAAGTATGCAGTGTTTAAATTGAATGTTTTGATTCTACGAAAGAGATAATTTAACAATGCTAGCTCCAGCCCATGTAATTTTGCTTCTACGATAATAGTAAGTCAAATAGTGGGTAGAGGATTCCCATGCACCCCAGTTCTGTCAGTGGGTCATTTAGCCCTATTATATATGAATGATTTTGTATTGGTAGCTGAAGTCTCAGGCCGGTACGGTGTTTTTGGCTGAAGGAGGACTTCTATTGCCTTAATTTCTAAGTAGACAGAATATGTACACTCGGAGTATCACGCATATATCTTCTTTATTGAACCGTCATTTAATTAAGTGTGCTGGACTTAAATGTTTTCTGGTTTAGGCGTTATCTACCTGGTAGTCAGGGATCTAAAACTTTCAGCAACTTCGAAGGAAGCTAGTCCACAGCAGGTGTATATTATCGAGGCTAGGGCACTGCTATTTTATAAATGCTTTCTGAACTGTGAAGTAGTCAACTGGCTTGGGAATTGAGGCTCTCCATGCCATAATGCGTACTATCACAGCTGTGACTTCGGATATTTCAATCCAGGTTACTGATGCATGAATCTGGTTTGGGTATGACTGTCTCACTACGTATTGTTTATACCAAACTTTCTACACATGAACACAACTAAATTGAAAAAAATCAAGCCCAAACTAAAACAAAGAGTTTAACATCAGCCATGCAAGCAGGAAATATTATCTGAGATGATTAAGGGAAAGCGTTGACAAGCTATTCCTTGCCCCAGTTAATCAATGATTGGAGGTCGTTTTCGAGAAGTGTTGCCAGTTATCCTTTCTATCGAACTTGCTATTAAAACAGGAATAAATAGTTGGGAATAAAACAGGTATAAATAGATACTTATTTGGGAACTGATGAAATCGAATACTTTGATGTATATCAGAAACTGCGTAGGTCTAAAGATAGATCACTGCCCCCCTGCATTAATATGAAATGATGTAGAAGCGTATACATTCAACAGAGCCTTCATTACATGATTTGTTAGAAACAACTGAATTGATCCGAATATTCGATCAGAAACTCCATGGAGAATGTCCGCATATCAACCGACTTTAAAATATCTAGCAACACACCTGGAGTTTCGGCGTTCTTATCTAAAGCTTTATAGACAAATTCAGTGGTGGTTGTTAAGACATCGCCGATAGATTTTCTCAAACGGAAGCCATATTATTTATCCTAAAGGAGGTCGTCTGAAGTATGATGCTTAAACAAATCATCAGATCTGAACCGCTGATACTTTGCCAGTAAAATTGTAAGATACTATTAGATTGATAATTCGATGGGTTAAATCCCCAGTGTTCTTAAAAAAACTACAGAGGAGGACGTCCGACAAGCTGGAAAGCAAATAGCGATCCATTCTTGTAAAGTTTATAGAAATAAGGAGCCGGTTTAGGACAATTGCTGAGATACAGTCGAATCGTGATCGAGGTCAGAAATGATAGCTAAAACCATGGAGGGTGTTATGTGCGTAACACTCAGTAGTGACTTCAGATGACGCAGAGATTCACCACAGGAATCCAGAGTTTAGTTGGAAGAAACTTTCCGGGCAAATCCATTTGCTTTATCTGCACAAGATGACAAACCTTGAACTTGATTGGACGGACTAAAGGTTTTCTGTTGTTAAGTAACCTCTTCCAGCACCGCCAGTAGTCTCTAGAACAAAACTGGTGAGAGTCAATGTGGTGCCTCATTCTGTCAGCAAATAATGTATTTTTTCGCTTTGATAACACTCTTATACCAATTACAAGCAGGGACAAAGAGATATTTGTTACAACTTTATCTATTGTTCCATGGACAGCCAGTAAAAAAAAATATTCCTGTTGGCTATAGCAGCTGGAAAGGAGAAGACAGTGGTTTCACTTAGTATTTCTGTGTTGACACAAAATCTTCGATGCCGCTTATCACCGAGGATGAAGCCTGATTTGAACATTTCTCAACAGGGTAATTAAAAATATCAATCCAAGGAGCATCGTGAAGAAAATTACGAAATGATTCCCAAACAGTGCATTGGCACCAGGAAAATGTTCAATTATTAGTGGTTTCCTCCCTGATGGAAGAATCGAAAGAGACATCTACAGAGACTACTGTGTGGTCGGAGTTGTTAAAAGGACAGAGCTGCAGAGCATGGCATGAGTTTGGCGAGGAGGTCAGGAATAGATCAAGTAAACCAATGTGTCCGTCAGAGTGACTAGAGAAACGCGGGGGAATATCTATTATTTGCATTTAAATTTTTAGCTGTAAAGCATGGAAATGTAAAGGAGATCCAGAAGCGAGAAGTACGAGAAAAGAAAACAGTTATAGAAATTACGGATATATCTAGCTACCACAACTGTAAATTGATGAGATCTTGATGATAGTCTAGTATTGCGCTTGAACTCATACAGTCTAGGTAGCATAGCGAAGAGATCATCGGAACAATTACTATGAAAGTATTTATAAAGAAAGGGACAGAGAGGCGGTGAGCAAGTGACTGAAGTCGAGCCGCCGGATCAGGGCTAATAATATTGCTGATTCTTCTTTGGATCTTATCAACGATCTCCAGGAAAATAGCATAGGCACCGGACTATATATCTCAGCAATATTCTAAGTCTGGATGAATGGTAGAATTATAAATAAGCAAGATAGATTCCGAAGAACATAAAAAATGGAACTAATCGTATAAAAGGAATGGGCTTGACGTTTATGATGAATTTAACAGATCTTCTTTAGATAAATTGTTACCGTTTAAACATAGATTTTAAAACTTGTTTAGGTGAACAATCGGGGAGACGATAACTTTATAACATAGTGTACCTGCGCTATAGAATTTAATGTCAAACTGTACATAGTAGCTTTACTGTAGATATATTAGCCCCGGTACAACAGCAACAGTGCCAGGATTTTTTGATCAGACCTCGTATGATTATGAATTGGTTAATATCTTATATATATATAATGAGGTATTTGTTAAAGCCTTATATATATAATAATCTTCGGTATGAATAATATATTTAAGATCTTTTCTAATTTGGTAGCAATTAAGACTGATTAATTTACCTATTTGTAATCAATGGCAAAATCAGGAAGCCAGGACGAAATAGTAGACAGTTCTAATATATTTATAATTTTTTTACTAATTGTCTTGATAAAAAAAAAAACTTTTCTTTCATCTGATAAATTAACACTAGACATATGTCGCTTATGGCTTAGCTTGCTAATAAAAATCACCTCATCAGAAACTTATAATTCCCTATGTATAATACTTTCTTTTTAAGTCACCCACTCTTTCTCTTCTTTAGCCGCGAGAAAAAACAGCTTGGAAAAAAATAATAAGTTTTTATTATTTTAAACATACAAAAATACATGCAAACGCAACGTATATTTTTCCCCTTCTAGCTAATTAAGCCTGCTCGGCAAAATGCATAATTGTGTGTGTTTCCGAAGTATTATACTTTCATGAAATGTTTTCTAGTTGTCAATAATTTATACCTGTGTCGGGATCATATACCCAAATTTATCACACACACGCACACACACACAGTAAAGCACACAAACTCACACACACATAATATATATATATATATATATATATATGCCCAGGACTTTGATAGAAATTTATTTAGGTTTCACCTAAACGATCCGTTTAGGCGAAACCCAGGTAGGTTTGTCTGGCTCACTAGGTGTATCTAGGTCTGTTTCTACGGTTGTATCTACGGTTGTATCTACGGTTGTATTGAGCGCTTTTTGTTAGTTAGTTGTTTACTCGTATCGGTGTTTTTTCTTTGCTTTCAAATCTGCGTCTGTGCGATTTTTTTCGACAGACTTTCATGTTTTGTAACTCTTTTTTTTTAAACTTTTTTTTTTTCCCTCGAGATGGATTTGATTATTGGCAAATCAAAATTGAGGGTTTTTCGAAAACGAGTATAGTTATTCATCTATCTATCTATCTATCTATCTATCTATCTTCTATATATATATATATATATATATATATATCTATATATATATATATATATATATATATATATTTTGTTTATCCGTTATTTTAATATCAAAACTTATTTAAGTAAACGGTTTGTTTTTTTAAATAAAAGCTATTCATTGCATTTAGCGGAATGAATGTTACATGTTAATAGAGTTACAGTTTCGATTCCTGTCGGAGAGGCACATATTTTCTACAAAATTTCTCGTACCTTCAGGCCAGTAAATGTAATTAAAAAATTAAAAAAAAAAAAAACTGACTGTTTACGTAAACAAATTGTATATAGTAAAACTAACGTATAAAAAGAAAATATTTTAACTAATTGTCGGACTTAATAATCCATTTCATAATATGTTGTCAATGTTTACGTTAAGGTACGTTTCTTGAGCAGATATGATCGTTCGGGAAAGATCGCGAATATTTTTTTATATAAACAGCAATTCGGACTTTGATACCTGACGCTTCTTTGTGGCTAAATATTTAACAGCACATCAGATCAAATGACGATATTTTTAGGATTAGAGATAAGATTCCTCACGAAGAAGCACATATTTTCTACGAAATTTCTCATAGATTAAGAACACTAAATGTAAATGTTTAATATAAAAAAAATCATTAAATTTAATAAATTGTACCTAATATATAAAAATAACACATAAACAAAAAATACATTAAATAAATGTATCTCTCTTTATATATATATATATATATATATATATATATATATATATATATATATATTGGCTGTTCTCTCACATAGTCTGTATAGTTTGCGTGTTTTTTCTGGCATAAAATTTAACTGCATTTACAGTATAACGTTTATGTGAGAGAACAGCTAATATTTACGCATACTGTACTGTCCGGAGTGTCTGAGTTTCAAGAGAAAAAAATCAAGGAAAAAGACCAGATACATGAGAAAAGGGCAGATCGAGAGGGGTCCGAATCCCAGCCTAGTTCAGCCCCCTGCATCCCATGTCACAAGTTCAATAGAATTTTCAGGGTGAAGTTCAGATACAGTGGTCCTCACCGCACCACCCGCATTGTTTCGAAGGCAACGTCGTCTCCACATTCATATAGGAAACATATATATATATATATAGGGAGAAATATATATATATATATATATATATATATATATATATAAATCGATGTATATCTGAGGTTAGGCTTATATGTAAAATCTTTGTCTGATTTAATATTTACATGAATAAAATACGCGTATTATATACACACAGTATTCTTTGGCCCTGTGGCTATGTCTTTTGCGCGATAAAAAAAAAAAATGACCTCTCGGGGAATCGTTTTGCCGTTCGTTCTCCTCGTGGTTTAAATATTTTATTAATGCAAATTCTCCCAAGCCCACCGCTGGTGAAGGGTAGGAATGGTCACTGACCGCCCCCCACCCAGCACTGCGTTATTTGTAACTTGACGCTTGGGTCTGAGACATGGCTAGCCGTACAATCACTGGGTCCACTGAATTGACTCGAAGAATAATCTTTTCCGCCATGTGTGAGTATAAATTCATTCTACCAAAGACACATCCGATAGCATCTCTCTTATATATATATATATATATATATATATATATATATATATATTCATGTTTTACGTATTTATTCTATTCAGCTATTGTTGCTTGATCACCCGACTAATTTAACATTAATAAAACAAACAACCTAACTGATAACTTGTTTGTGTAGTTGGAAATCGTCCCCCTACCTCTGGAAAAAAAAAAAAAAAAAAAAAAGGTCCCTTTCCTTAGAATAGAGCATTGGGACTTATACTAAGTTAAAACCTAGTATTGTATAAGTATAAAATACTAAAAATATTCCATCCTATCCCCCTTAACGCGCGTATAGTGCCAGAATGGGCACTGCCAACTACTTCCCGGCCCTTATCTGTCTGTTCAATGTCACTGTTTTGTGTTATATGGTACAGGAGTAGGTAGACCCTCTTACCGCCCGGTCAACACTCCTCCCTTCCCTGGACAAGCGCAGAGGCTCACACCTTGTTTCCTGTCTAAGAAGGGGTTCCGGCATTTTTTCTCTCTCTCTCTCTCTCTGGCTTCTGTACGAGTACTGATGTGTTTCTTCCGTGACGTGCGCAGTTTGTGACATTGCCTCTTCATTTTGACGGTACACGGTTGATAGTTTACTGGTTGCTGTTTCCGACTGGTAGTTAGGAGCCCTAACTCTTGCGTAGCGTCTTGAGCGGCCGCTCTGATCAACAGTTGTATAATACCGGGGTGTTTGTAGTGCCATGACGCGCATGGATCGGTGTCCCTGCAGTCACCTCCGGCCACACTATGATGCAGGCTGTGCCAACTCCTCTCTGCTCACGTTGCGGTCGATAACCATCTGCTTCTCTATACTTCAGGCCTTCTCATCTTCCAACAATCACCAACATGAAGACTCGAATGAATCAAAATGTAAACCTAAACCAGCCCTGCAAAAAATCACCTAAACCCTCAACATTTCGTTCGCCAACATCCGTGGCATTAGAACAAACTTTACAGTTTGGAATCTTTCCTCACTGCAAACTGCCCGGATATATTGGCTCTGTGTGAGACAAACCTTGTCTCGTCTATTCCCTCCTCTGATCTCTCGATCCCTGGCTACCTTCCTCTCCTCAGGAAAGACTCTCTAACCCACATGCACGGCCTTGGTGTCTATGTCAAGGACAATCTCCCCCTGGCCAGAGAGCTGTCTCGAATCGCCAGACCTGTCGTACATGTGTCTTCGACTCATCTCCTCAATGCCGTAAGCCATTCTTCTTTCCCTATCGCTCTCCATCCTGATCTGACAGCATAGACAAGGCCCCCTCTCTCCACCCGTTTGCTCATATATTCGTGTTTGGTGACTTTAATGCCCATCACACCAAGTGGCTCGAGAATGCTACTACTGACCGGGCTGGCATTCAAACATTTAACTTCTCAATTTCTCAATCCTCACGCAGATAGTCGACTTCCCCACGCGTTTCAATCCCTCGACCTGGCAGGCAAGGCCTCTCTTCGACCTGTGTTTTACCTCCATCCCCGAATCTTGAACACACAACCCTGCCCACTTGGCAACTCTGATCACGCAGTGGTATCTGTCAACGTTTCCTTCAACTCCACGCCCTGCAAAGAACCTCCCATCACAAGAACCTCGTTCTACTATCAACGAGCGGATTGGGACTCGTTCCGTGACTTCCTCCGCGATGTCCCCTGGGATGTTGTCTTTACACCCCTGTCCAAGAATGCTTCTGAGGTCTCATCCTGTTAAAGCTGAATCGACGCTTTCATCCCCTCAAGGAAATTTAAGGTCAAGTCGCACTCTTCCCTTGGTTCTCCGCTGCTTGCTCATCTGCCATCGCCCATAGGAATCACTTCTTTCACCGATGCCGTAGCGACATGTCTGACTGCAATAGACGTATATTTGCCTCTGCCCGTAACGAGTGTAAGCGTGTCCTCAACGAAGCTAAGTCAATATTTGCTGCTCGAATGAAGGAACGTATTGCATCTCACAAGTTTGGCTCCAAAGATTATTGGCGAGTCTGCAAGAGTGTTCTGAATAATCGAAAACCCTCCATACCTCCTTTATTCAACCAGTTCGAGGTCTTGACCTCCCCTACCGACAAGGCTGAATGATTTGCTCGGAAATTCTCATTTTTCAACGCTCGATTCCACCGGTGTACCCATACCAGACTTCCTCTTAGAATTGAGGCCTTTACTGAGCGGCTTACACATAACCCCGCCATTGGTATTTGGGCATTATCTCCATTTTAGACCCCCACAAGGCTAGTGGTGGAGATGGCATACCAGCCATTGTCCTGAAGAAATGCGCGCCTGAGCTAGCACCCGCCCTCTGTAAACTGTATAATTACTGCCTCAAGGAATCATGTTTTCCTGACTGCTGGAAGTGCTCATCCATTGTTCCTGTGTTTAAGAACTCTGGAGACCCCTCTGACCCCTCTAATTACCGTCTTATTAGTCTCCTACCCCTGTTCGGCAAAGTCGTCGAAGCCCTAATCAATGCCGAAGTGGTTAATCACCTCACATCCCATAATCTGCTCTCAGACAAGCAATACGGTTTCCGCTACGCCCGATCTACAGCTGATGTGCTTACGGCCATCACTGAAACCGCCTACCAAGCCCTTCTAAATAACGGTGAGGCTCGTGCTGTGGCCGTCGACATCTCCAAAGCATTCGATAGGGTTTGGCACGCCTGCCTTCTTCGTAAGCTCCAGGGGTATGGTGTTACTGGTCAACTATTTGATCTAATACAATCATTCCTGTCTAACTGAGAATTGAAGGTCGTTCTCAACGGATTCTCCTCCAGTTCCTATCCCACTAACGCAGGTGTGCCCCAAGGCTCAATCCTTGGCCCCACTCTTTTCCTTATTTTCATCAATGACCTTCCTGAAGCTATAGATTCCCAAGTCGGCATCTATGCAGACGACACTACAATTTACTCCTGCCTCAAAAACAAGTCTAGTGTCGGCGACAAAATTAACCTTGCCGTGCATCTTGAAATGAACCTCCAATCGGTTGTTAACTGGGGCAAGAATTGGCTGGTCAACTTTAACGCCACAAAACTAAATTACTCTCCATTAACCACCATAGAGATCCTTCCCTGCCCCCCATTAAAATGTCTGATAGTCAACTTCCTGAGAGCAACTCCCTGCGTCTGCTCGGTCTCACGCTGACTGCTGACCTGAGATGGAACAAATACATGGAGTCAATTGCTTTTCCACCGCGAGGAAAGTTGTCTCTGTGCCGCGCAAGGAAATTTTCTCCCTGAATCGATACTTCAAATATACAAAACAACCATTCGCCCTTGCATGGAGTATTGCTGCCATATATGGGCTGGAGCACCTTCTGTTTTACCTCGGAGTTCTTGACAAGATCCAGAGAAGGATATGTAATCTAATTGGCCCTGATCTAGCGTCTTGTTTGCAGTCACTCTCTCACAGACGCGCGTCGCCTCTCTCTGTCTTTTTCTACAAATACTTCCATGGTAACTGCTCTGATGAGCTGCTCTCTGGTTCCCAGACTCCATGAATTCAAGCGCCCTACGAGGCTGGCATCCTGCTCTCACCCTTACACCGTAGAAACCTTCAAATGTAGCCGTCTCTTCTACTCCAATAGCTTCATACCTCGCACCTCTCGCCAGTGGAACACCCTCCCAATTACTGTTTCCTGAAAGCTATAATCTCCAACTATTCAAATGTAATGTCAATCGACATCTCCAATTACCTTGATCTACCCAATATCCTTCTCCTCTTCCTTTCTAATCACTTTTTTATCTGCTCGCTCCAAATCTTCCGCAACCCCTGCATCCTAGTGGCTTCACGCCTTGTTTGGGGCACAATGCTTAAAAATATATATATATATATATATATATATATATATATATATATATATATATATGGATAAAACATGAGTAAAAATATATTAAATTCTTCTTCTTGTCTTTTTATTAGTTTTGTTCCTTTACAAATATTCATTAGCTAAAAATACACACACACGCATAAAAGATACACACACACACACATATATTCGCTATCTATAAATAATTTACATACTCACACAGGCACACACCACACATACATACATACATATATATATATATATATATATATATATATGTATATGTATATATATATATACATCGTTTTTCTAGAAATGTACCAATGTGTGTATTAATTTTGGCTTTTATCAGGAAAGACCGCTGAAAGAGTCAGTTTGTGCGGAAATCAAGTTAACAGATAAACGATCTCTTGAAAATTCATTATAATTCTCATAGGAATTTGAATATTTTCGTCTCCGAATAACATGTTTTTTATTTATTGGAGAACATTTTATTTCTACACATTTTATACTTGTTTTGACAATGACACCTTCCGATATCATTCAAATATTTCTTATTTTTTTATTTTGTCAAAATATACCTAATAAATTGTTTAATCCAATTCTTTTCCAAACAATGTGCGATTTAACCTAGACAGTTTAGAAAATAAAAATGATATCAGTGTTTTAGAATATATATATATATATATATATATATATATATATATATATATATATATATATAAAGAAATATAGTTTTAATATGTGTTATATTTATTGGGTAAATTTCTCAATATCAGAGATAGAGATAATATGACAGTTAAAATTAAAGTCAACACTCAGAGGCGAAAAAATGTTTCATGCTAGACACAATTATCAGGCCTGATATATATATATATATATATATATATATATATATATATATATATATAGGGAGAGTGAGAGAGAGGGTAGATTTAGATATATTAAGGTAATATAATGTTTCCTGTGGAAATAAAATATAATCAATGGACCCTTAATGTTGTCTGTTTTTCTTCTTTTTTTCTTCTTTTAATAAAACTAAAAGTAAAAGTGGTCAATATTGGGGATAGTATATCTATTAATATAAGAGTGGATACTGAGTAAAAAATCTCCAGCCGATTGTCAGTTTCATGTTTTAGGTTTTATAGTCTTTATATTCGGTACTTATTGGAAAGGAAACAATATCCGTGATAGAGTTAACATATACAGTTGCATGGATATGAGTTTGTAAACCTGTGTTTGTCTGATGATCGCAATAGCAGGAAACACATGATTACAAAATCATATCCATACAACTGAATATGCAAATGTGTGTCTGTGTATGTGTGTGTCTGTGTGTGTGTGTGTATGTTATATATATATATATATATATATATATATATATATTAATACACAATAAAATCACAAATCACCTCATATGGGGAATAAGATTATATCTACAACGGTATAGAATGAATTCGTCTCGGGAATAGAAATTTAACTGTGAAATTTACAAAAAACGAGACTTCGAAAAACAGGTACAGAATTTATTCATTTCAATATTGCTGTCAGAGGAAAGGCACAAGACACAGGTCAGGGGATATTAACTATATGACAAAGTGTGTGTTTGTTTTCGTATGGCGTGTTTCATCTGTTTAATGCGACACCGTATAAACATGCGAAAGGACGAAAGTGTGAGACGAGGATTTTAAATGTAATTTGCAATATATCCTCAAAACCTCAGACACTCACTCATTAAATGACAATCAATGCATTGAATATTAACATGCAAATATGATTAATTGTTAATTTTAAGAAATATTACTTTTTATTGACATATAAAAAAGATTAACGTTTTAAGTTTAATATCAAAGTAAATTAAATTAAAGTTAATTTCACATCTGAAAAAGAAAACATATGGACTCAGAAAGTGAGTATATTTTTTGGATATCCCGTGTGTGTGTGTGTCTGTTCGATTATACATTGGATCTCATTTCCTACATTTTTCAACCGATTTCAACAAAACTTCACAGGACTACGTAAAATTACCTTGCGGTGGTGCTGACAGCGCCCAAAATTGAAAAAACACAATTGTTTTTGCATGAAATCCATTTGAAAACACGATTAAGAGGCGCCGCGAGAATGAAAGGGGGACAACTCATATCGAGTTATACGTATTATAAAACCCAGGTTGTGTGTGTGTGTGTGTGTGTGTGTGTGTGTGTGTGTGTGTGTGTGTGTGTTCGTTTATATATGGGATCGGATTTCCTACATTTTTCAACCGATTTCAACAAAACTTCACTTTTTTTTGGCAGGTAGAGTTTCTTATTGTCTTGCGCACTTTTTTCTTTAGTTTTACATTCAGAATGCTTTAAACATTCCATTTACAAGACAATTGTTTATAATAACATTCTATTCAATCGGTAGACTCATAACGATTGAAAACAATTCGTAAAAAACAAAAAAACAAAAAAAAACTAATTAAGACATGCGTGTCCGTCAACCTTAAACAATAATCTTTGTCAATTTTATTTTTCAGTCTTTATGATGGTCGATATTTGATCTATCTCTTACTGTTGCATCCCCGGGCAACGCCAGGCTCTTTGCTAGTACATATATATATATATATATATATATATATATATATATATATATATATATATATATATATATATATGATTAATTACATGATTAATTAAATTAGATACATTATGTCTGCTTATTTTCATAAAATCCGTTCATACTCACGGATACCCTTTCGTGCCTTGTAATTAAATTATGTGAGAAATGTTTTATAACTTTGAAAATTATTTTTTATTTTGCATTTCGATCTTCGTCCGAGATCATCTTCAGAGGTATATGTAGGTATACAAATCTGTGAGTTGTTCACGAGTGCAAGGAATAATACAAAACTGTTTTTTGATATCCATTACTGTAATTTTTGTTTTTGCTTTTAAATACAACGGTTGATATTCATGCTTAGAACGTAAAAAAAAATATGGATTTTTTTTCTTGTGTTTTATATTGGCGTTCATAGCATTTTACATATGAAAACAGAAACATATTCTCGCAGATAGATAAGATGAATAATGACAAATAAAACAACTGGAAAAATTATTTCAGCCAAATTTTATGAGTTGATACTTCTACGCAGTTATTTTCTAACGATATAATCCACAATAATTTCATATAAAAGAGTCTAATAATATGCGAACAATTCGAGTCTCCGAATGACAGTAGTCTAATATTTATCGTTAATCGTTTCATCCCAAGGTGATAATGCCCCTAAGACGCAAGGTGTTACAGGGAGTGGAAGAGGACGAGAAAACTTAAGTGAGGAGAAAGGACCATAAATGGACAGGTTTCG
>CAHIKZ030001713.1:4587500-4637500 GCA_903632075.3 Acanthosepion pharaonis
ACTGTTTCGCAGGGACTGACATAGAGTGAATGTGAGAAAAAACTATTTAGAGGGGGAATAAGAAAATGAAAAAAAATAACGGGAAAAAAACGTCAGAATATGGCGATTGACATTACATTTGATTTTTTGAAGATTGTATTTATCAGGAAACAAGTAAACAGACAGGAGTTCCACAGGCGAAAAGTTCGAGAAAAGAAGCTGTTGAAGTAGAAGTGGCGGTTACATTTAACTATGTCAACGCTAAAAGTGTGGGACCTAGATGCTAGTCTGATAGAACGCTTAAATTTATGTAGTCGGTTAAAATTATGTAGTTCAACAGAACTGTTGTCATGAAATTATTTTCAGAAAAGACAGAGGGAAACGACATAACTTCTGTGAGAAAGTGACTGGAGTCGACACGGCATGTCCGGATCGATTATATTGCAGATCCCTCTTTAGATTTTGTCAAGAACCTCGTGACGAAGAGCTGGAGCGATAGACCAGATATGGCAACAGTACTCAATGCACAGACGAATGGTAGATTTGTAGATACATCAGACGGACTATAACGAAAAAAAACTTCTGGCACGACACAGTGAGTCAGACTTCTTTGCAACAAATGCAGCTATTTATTCAATGAAGTTGTTCTACTTCGTCATTCGGAAGCGTAAATCCAATAATGCGCTCTGCCTGGAGTCTAGCATCAGCCATATCCCACGAGTGAGAGGAAGGCGATTTCCGGCGCTTCTAGAGTGTGCAGTCTGTGTAACTGCCGCCCAGATATGACAACAGTATTCCATTTTGTGCTCGATCTGGCTCTTGTAAATGTAGAAAAAATATATATATATGCGTGTGCGTGTGTCGAGAGAGGGAGTGAGGGATTGTGTTTGTGTTTAGAAGTAGGGTAAACATAAAATCAACAATGATTTGATTATAGCTTAATGTGTGAAACTATCAGTTACCATGTAGTCTTGATTTCTCTGTCCACACTGCTTATATCTACATTCGATATGCAGCATTAGAGCAGCGTAGGTAAATTTAACTATATTATTTCAACACTGTGCATGTAAATGAGAGCTGAAAAAGTTTAGTGAAAAAAAAACTATGTGATAAAAAAATAAAAAAAAAAAACAGGCACACAAATTGTTTGAAATATTTCGTAATGCTGAAATGCACTAATAGGTCGGTTGATGGTCGCTTGCCCCGCAAACAAAAAGAATATGGTAATGAGTTTTCATTGGAGATTAGACAGCATACAAAATATTATCAATTTGTACAGCGGAATTTAATTGATGTCTTCTTCTTCTTTTTGAAGTAAACGATAACTTCTCTGCACAACTATCTGTCTTTTATAGCTTTTAGTATTTTTTTTACTATTTCTTCTAAAATCTTTTTTAATATGTCTTCTAAACCTTGTTTGGCAAACACTTGCACTAGTTCTTTCGGTAGGGTGTTCCTTGCACTCCTTCGTATTGTTGCTATCAATAAGCTCTGGGTCTGAGAAATTCTCCAAAAGGTGTGGTTTAAGTCTGGTATAGGAAAATTCATTCGCTCCCAATCTACCCTCTTTTGTCACTGACAAATAGCCGCAACATGTACATCATTGGATAATGCATATGGCCAATAAATATCCATTGTGCTTTGCTATTATCAATTCGCCTCGAGAAAAGACAACTTGAGACATTTAATAAGAAATCGAGACAGTGTAACTTTTGGTTATTTTCCTAAAGACTGCCTATTGACCCACTAATTCGAGCTATATATGATGCCATGAAAATAGCAAATTTTATGTGGGATCGTGAAATATATTAGGTTTTGGCATGCAAGTTGTTATTTCATGCAAACATTTCACTTGTGTCACAAAATTCAAAATATATCTAAAACGCAAACAGACAAATGATAAGCAAATGTATCTCCATATGTATGACGACATTTCAAATGTTTTCAATATGTTGTCAAAATTATGTTGCTCCTATACTATTTTTGAATATTCCTGTCAGCTTTACAATCAACAACGACCTAAAGATGGCCGTTACCGCCTATGTTGCGAATTACTTTGTTAAATGAACAAATATTTAACCTGACCATTTGTAGGAAATATAAAGCAACGACTTTTAATTACCTGAATTTCGCTACTTTGTTTTAAATTTATTTCTAAGCGATTCTTCGACTGGAAATTAGAATGATCACAATGATTGTCACAAAAATGTAATGAAGAATGATTTTATAATATATATGGATCATCATATTATCATAAAGATCCTACAAAGCAGCGATAATATTAATTGAATGGGACAAAAATTACTACAGAACTAAAAGGACATAAAAATAAACAACTATGCAACTACTAATGAAACGATATGTCTGAGAAGAGCAAGATTAAAGAAAGAAAGGATACTTATTAATCGACTACCAGAATATTATGTATGGAATCCCGTTAATGCTAAGATATGCATGATATTGCAAAATAGTATCTATAGGAATCGAATAAAAAGCAAATAAGATATGTGTTTAATCATTTACTAAAAGAATAAAAGTTGACTCAAACGAAATAAAAAACAACGCTATCATTGTATAAGAATTTTGGTAAACTAAGTATTATCCAAACTATAGTCACTATACAAAAAATACTCATCTTACTATAAAATACAAATGCTTGTCTAATATTCGTTTCGAGAAGGAAAATATTAAATTCTTTGGGAATTTGGATGTGGCAATCCTGTTACGATTGTTGCAAAATGTCACTTAATAATAATAATAATAATAATAATAAATAAATAAATAAATAAATAGATAAATAAATAAATAAATAACTGATGTCACTTACGTGAATGTGTCGTGAACAGGTCCTGAATATTTAAAGCCTTACACAATGAGCCAGGCAAATTTGTGCGGACATTTAATCCCGGGCATTAACAATTACGTCCTAGACGCCAATCATGACTACTCTCTCTAGCAAGCACAAACGAAAAAAAGCAACCTTCGTCAATAGAACGCGTTATTATGTGATAAGAAATTGGGTTGGCACCGAGTTGAAAACAACAGCAGACCATCTCCAACCTCCTCAACAACCTGCTGCAAATCAAACCAAAGATCTTCCGAAATCTGATATGCATGTTCAAGCATTAAAATAACGTGCAACAAAGTCAACACACGACAGAACTGGACAACCTAATAATATGGGGAAGAACTTCACGTACATTATTTTATGATGTTTCACCGAAATATAAGAACCAAGTGAAATTATCATCATAACACACTCCTGTGACGTCGTCCCCCCTGGTCGCAGCGTCGACTGTGTCGTTCGATCTCGTTCGCGGCGCCAACTGTGATGTGACGTGGTCCAGGGTTCTGATCCTATGGTCACGACACCAGTTGTGACGTCTTTGCCACGGCGTCAGCTGTTTGCTCCTCGCTGCTCCAAGTGTGACGTTCTAACCCTTTGGTTAGATGAATACCAGCCTCGTCGTTCCCAACTCGTTTTCAACGCCTGGTTACTAGGGTAACTGCACTGATCTCCGGTCTGCCTACCCACGTTGTGATTAGATCTTAGACAGACGGGATCAAACAGTGATTGGGGCCGTATGCAAGCTGAGTCCAACGGGGGTGATAAACACAAGAAAAAGAAAAACTCACAAGGTCAAAAATTATTGAAGAAAAGGTAACAACTTTTTTATATCTAAATGTTCGTTACACAAGATTATTCCTACCTCCCGACCCGTTTTGTGGACTGTGGCACCAAGCTTCTACCATACAACTTTAAGGCTTCGAGTTGCCTGCTCTCTAGAAATTTGCAATTCGGGGTGTGGTTTGGTTTCAACACTGGGCGCTGATCTCTACCTGTCGTTCACGGCTGATTCCCCTCGCCGTCAGTGCGCGAATTAACTTCTTCTCTTCGGCTTTGGTTGGACGAGCTTATTCACTTCGGCTTGGGTTGGACGAGCTTATTCACTTCGGCTTGGGTTGGGCGAATTTCTTCACTTCGACTTGGGTTGGACGAATTTCTCTTCTTAGGCTTGGTTTGGTTCCAACTTCTCCACTTAGGCCAAACGGGCTGCTTCACTTCGGCATCTCTTGCCGCAAAGGGGACTAATGAACAGGGCCCGCCGTCCGCGCTGCAACTCCAACTCCAACTCCAACTTCTCCACTTAGGTCAAACGGACCGGCCTTTCTTGCCCGCAAAGGGGGCGAATGAACCGGGCCCGCAGCCCGCGCTCAAACTCCCTCGCCGTCCGAGGCGCAACTACAACTGATTTCTGTCGGTTGAGGTCCTGCTTTTATTGAGGCAGCCAAAAACTGGGGTGGGTCTGTCGGCGCCAGGGTTTTCTTGATAATTCTAAAGACGTATTATTTCTGATTAGGGATTTTCCATTGTCGGTAACTTACTTTCACTCCTACTTCCTTACTGTGCCTCTGGGGGGCGTATATCCGCTTCCCCTGGTCCTTCGTATGTCAGGTGACCGCTCTCGACCAATGGGGTCCTGGTCGGGCATCTTTCCTCCTCCCTCACACATCATGTGACCGCTCTCGGCCAATGGGGTCCTGGTCGGGTGTCTCTCCTCCTCCCTCATGTATCACGTGACCGCCCTCGGCCAATGAGACTCTGGTCGGTATCTTTCCTCTTTCCTTCGTGACGACTCTAATCGGGCGTGGACAATCCGTGGCTTTGTTCTGGGGGAAGAAACACCTTGCTTAAAAAAAACAAAATTTAAATTGTCCTTTTCGTATGTGACTGAAATGACGCTATCGGTTTCTTTTACACGCGGTATCTGTCAAAACAGCCTATCGCTAATTGGATACGATCTAAGAAAGGAATTTTCCTAGACCTGTCGGCGGCCGTCTGAACGCAACAAAATATTTCATTCTCTTCCGGCCGATAATAAAATCTGTATTATCTCAAAAAGCGACATCACCTTAGGTGGCTGTACTTTCAATTCTGGTATTGTCTGGGTTCTTGTATTAATGCTTTGTTTTCATATCCTTAGATACACTTCCCCATCTGTTACCTATCATCTCAATGACACCCTTTCCATTTGTTACTTATCAATATTTTTTTTCATTGTCCCTAAAATTTTATTTCTTCAACCAAATTGATAACAAACTTTCATTTTTCGTGGACACCGAAGTAGGTCAGGTGCTTGACCTGATATTTTTGACATCTGATATGTGCCAGTCGAGCGTGTATGTTTTCGCTTACGACCTGGTTTCGTATTATTTATTTTTCTTTTTTTATTTCCTCTTCCTCTTCCTTTCTTTCTTTCTCCCAGATCGTCTGAACGCAATTAAAGAATTATTCTCAACCCCGAAATATTTTTCAGCTCTAAATAACTATCAAATGGTTAACAACCGAAAAAACAAATCATATATTTATGAATATTTCTCTTCAGTATTCTAATTATGCATGGTGCCACAGTCCTTGTAAACGAAACCTCCCAAATGTGTATATATACTTATGCTACTGTGCCCTTTTTACTCATATACTCCCAAAGGACTGGCAAGATAATATCACAAATAATAATAATAATACCCAGTTACGGAGATAGGACCTGTTACAATTTTAAAGGGTTAAACAATACACAAATACAGAAAAATCAAAGCTAACCACCCAGACATTGTTAATGGAGACCACAGACATAAAAAAGTGCCTCCATATATTTATATAGCAGTCCCTGCAGACTGCAATGTATCTTTGAAGATATTCAAAAAGCTGTCGAAATACAATGACCTTGAAATCGAAATCTTAAATCTATAGCACATGGGAACAACCACAATCCTTGTTGTAATTGGAGCCCTGGGATTCTTTGGAAAAAATTCCAGAAGAATCATTGAAGGAATTTCTGGAAACCCATACCTTAGAGAGATACAAAAGATTGTTCTCATGAGTAAAGCCCTCACTTTACGAAGGGTTTTATCTATGTAATTTTTTTTTCTTAGTTGGTCAGTGGAAAATGCCATGGTGTCATTACTAACCTAAGATCTCTTGGTGGGACCCGAAAGAAATGTGTACACACCAGAAATCAAAAGAAATATAATAATAATAATAATAAGAAGAAGAAGAAGAAGAAGAAGAAGAACAAGAACAAGAACAAGAAGACGAAGAACAACAACAACAACTAGTTTTACGGAGAAATTAGAAAAAAGTAGTTATAAAGGTAAAAAAGATACCATGTATTGGAAAAGTTCAAAATTTGGGAAGAATATTTGGAGCAGCACAAAGGTATATAATCACAAATGCAGAGTGGATCAAACAACAAGAAAGAATGAAGGGTAAACCTGTTCAAGAGTAGAAAAATACAACCAAGAATAATATTAAGCAAGCTCTAAATATCCCTAAAATTAAAATCCCTGAAATTAAAATCCCACAAAATGATAAGGTAGTCAACTTTGGGCTCTATCTTCTGTCATCAAACTATAACTCTCTTGCGAAAAATTTATCAATGCTAATTAATAAACCCATTAATTCCAGAATGGATCACTGAAGATATTACATATCTCCTACCAAAAACGGGTGAAACCGATCAGATTTTGTCACAGAATTTAGGGACATTGAACAGAATGAAGCCTAGAAATAGCTAGGAATTAGCAGAAAAAGGAAATACAGCAAGCCCTTATGAAGAAGAAATTAAGAAAATAATACTATAGGCGTGTGCGTTTGGTGTTAGATACTGAGCTGAATTCTTAAAACAGAATATCAGCCCTAAACAATTTGGCTCTCCATGTGGTGCACTAGAGTTTCAATATCTCTTATTGAACAGTAGCTGACATTAAGCGAATGGATAACAAAACGAAAAAGCCAACGCATTCATCATTTTAAGATTGATGTTGATCTTCTATATGCGTCCAGATCCGATCCAGACAGAGGATTATTTCAACAAGAAATATCTTACAAAACTATAAAACCGTCTCTAAAAATACCTGAAAACTAGAGAAGACTAGATAATGATATGTGTCAAAGAACATGAAAGAAATAACAAACTGTATTCAGTAATAAAGAAGATTATCAAATATACTTTGGAATGTCATGTGAGTTAAAAAGTTAAATAAACCACCATAAAATTACTGCCAAATAACACATAAAAGACAGCAAATACAATGTACCGGATGCCGATACGATGACAATATAAGTCTTTTCATGGTTTATAATCCACTCGTACGAAACAACCTGATATAGACAAAACACCGTACCCGTCAATGGTTACATAGTGCAGGGTTAATAGCTGAATCCAAATTCTTGCTGCACATGACCAGTTCTTGCTTACCAGAAATTATCAAACAATTCAGATTCTGTGTTAAATATCTATAGAAAATTGACCATATTGTATGAGGTTCCACTTGATATAAATATCGGCATGATAGTGTGTAAATAGCTGCACGGGAAAATATGCAACATATACGGGAGTGAAACTCCAAGAAACTGGTATGAACACCACCCAGACCCGGTTACAGACATAGGACCTGTGACCAGGTTGTGGGACTTTACATTGCCCACAAAGCTAATCGGCAAGACCACGTAATCAAACATAAAAAAACAGGATGTGCTTTCTTATTACCCTGAAGTTCCCTGCAAATTTTCATGCATCTTTGAAGATTTTCAAAAAAAAAAATCTATCAAAATACAACGATCTTTAAGTCGAAATCTAAAAACTTGGTACATGAGGGCATCAGTAATTCGAGATGCAATTAGAGTCCTCGGGTTGAGTGGAAAAGTTTCCGATTGATTCATACAAGGGATTCCTTATAATCTATGTCTTAAAGAAATGCCAAAAAATGTATTCCCAAATACAGTTCACATATTACGAAGAGATTTATTTATGTAAAGTAAGTGTGATTTTAGGATTTTTTTTTAATGAATATCATCAGTGGAAAATGGCATGAAGCTATTTCTGATATTAGATCTCTGGCTGGGACCCGGACGTCAATGTGTATATAACAGAAATCAAACGAAATAAATAATTAAATAAATAAATAATAATAATAATAAAATAATAAAAATATTAATTATTATTATTATTATTATTATTATTATTATTATTATTATTATTGAACAGGCATGTCTTCTGGTTTTACTATATTTTAGAGTTGTTAACATATACATATTTTGTTCAGGCAAAATAAGAACAGCTACAGTAAATATCCTATTCACTATCACATATTGCTTGTCAGTTGCTTGGTATTATGCAACCGGGCATGTCCACTAGGTACCGGCACTATGTGCAGTTTCTGTACATGAGCAGGAATACTGGGGAGTAATATGTGAGTTGAGAGTTTTCCTATTTTAGCGTGAAACGTGTCGGGTATGGCACAATGCTACTTGGGAAGCCCTACAATCGGAGATTGTCTAGGGGCATTGTGATACTTGACTTGAAATATTTTTAATTCTCATATGGGCAAAAGGATTAATTTTTGACGTATAATGTGCTTATATGAAAGTTTTTCCCGTATATTTGCGGATTTTAAGGAAGCGAGAATTTGGTATTCTCTGACAAAATATTGCTAGTATTCTCTGACAAAACATTGCTAGTATTCTATGAATTATATTTTATGTACCAAATTATTTCAAAATGTAATCGACCATGGCTCTCCACAACTACCAGGCTTTTCTTGCTCTAACTTTTAACATTTTACCATTCCTATATTTCTTTTTTATTCCATCAATTTACACAAACGTGTTGTGCCTCGAGCTTTTTACCATCGATATGTCTTGTATGTATTAAATTCTACATTACTACTTCAAACTCTATCTTAGACATATCAATAGTAATTCCTGATTTTTTTTTGGCGGGGGGGGTCCTATTTTTCTGAAAATGTTCTCATTCTGTCCATATTCTTAGTCGCTGGACCTACACCTATATCGGTTCAAATCTCTTCTTCATCAGTGTGGAGATTCTCCAGCACATTTTCTACATAACAGATTTGATGTTGCATAAAAATTTAGCAATCTTTTTTTTTCTTTTTCTAATTTTGTTTTTTCTATTGCTTCATACTTTTCTTATTTTTCGAATGACATCTTTCAGCAATTCTTTAACACTACGCGCAGGCCAGATTATTTTAAAAAAAGAGTACAGAATGAGTATTACAATTTACTTTCCGGTGTAAGCCATTTTTATGGAAAATATTGTACGAATCACAATAATTTACTAATCTTTGTAGCTCAAATTCGGATATTTCTCTATTCAACGTAATGACAAGCTCTTATAAATAATGTGAACATTGTAATGGATTTTACTTGAAAATGTACCAGCGTAACTGAAATTGGTTTACATCAGTTCGTAACACGGAGCACGAAGATAAGATATATCCACTAATAGTAATTTATATTTTAGCATCAGAACGTATTTCTTACTTGGAATTCTATTACAGAAAGTCATATCAAAGTGATTGATTATTAAACAAAACATATAAATGTTCATACTAATGTAAATGAATATATAAATACAGACTTATCTAAAACAGTCTTTAATATTTCTTCTTTCAACACCGACTCACTTTCTAAGATCAAAGATTCAAATATCCTTCGGGACTCTTTCTTGGTAAGGCTGAAATATTTTCTGTTCAATTGTTGTTCCTTGACGCACAAAACGAATATTTTTGAATATTAAAATTTATGCATTTAAACATTCACAGAACTGTTAAAGAAAAGTTTGGAATGTAAATTTATCTTATTAAACCGACGATATAAAACAATTCATGTTTTGATCTGTAAAGAATAATTTGCAAAAAATGTTATTTTTTCGGAAGCAGGTAACTTTTCTATTATCTAATATTATCAATATACGAATGGTTAAGAGTTAAACGATGAACCAACAATGGATGCCTAGAAAAGTTTCTCCATAAAAAATGAATATTTTTAATGATAAAAATTAATAGGATGATCAATGCTGCACCATTTATTGTTCTTTTCATCATCCATGGGTGATAAATAAGAATTATCATTAAATATTAAATGCATATTTCTCATAACATTCTTTGAAAGAAAACATTACAAATGATGGCCATTATTTTGTCTGGGATGCTATAATTGTTAATTTTTTTTATTTTTTTCAACAGCATATCTTTTACTTCTCATTTATATCCGATTCATTACTTTGTTATAAACAAATGTAAAAGAGTTTGATATTACTTAAAAAGTAAAGCAACATGCCATAAGCAGGCAATTATTATAATAATTGTCTAAATGGTTTGTTCTATCACGTTATTTTGTCATATACGAAGTTATTGACTCATCTAAGGCTAAAAATTAACATATGATGTTTGATTTTGTCTAATATACATTCTAGGCTCACGGCCATATCATGTGGAAACCTCGGTTTTCGCCCCATCACCAAAGCTAAGCAATGTCATGCCTGGTCATTACCTAGACGGGTGACCGCTTGTGAATACCAGGTTCTGTAAGCATGGATATCTGGGTGTAATGGATAACGAAACTGAATGTTAAAGCCGAGTTAAAATTCCACTACAGTCTGTTACATGCAATCAAACGCAAATAACTTGGGACAATCATGAATCGAACACATCTATGTCACATCCGCCTTCACCGACATGCACTCATCCAGTGCGTTAAGATAAAATATCATTGCACCTCGTGAACGGAATTGTGGAAGGCCTCCGTCTAACAAAGACCTTCACAGGTTGAGAAAAAGTATTAATTAAATTATAGAAGTTGATATTACGCTAAAAAAATATCTACCAACAACAACTCTGCCCTTGAGGCTTGGACTGAATTACTGGCAGAATCATATGAACACCCTAAAAGCGAGAACATTCTTAGCGCACTAGTATGAATCCAACTAATTCTACATGTTCTCCCAAATGTATACTGATCTTATATTTATCTTTCGATTGAAGTGAAAAGGACATGCTCATCATTAATTGATCATAGCTAAGCAGCGGAAGCTCATGAATGATTGAAATAGAGTTCATATATATATATATATATATATATATATATAGAGAGAGAGAGAGAGAGAGAGAGAGAGAGAGAGATAGATAGATAGATAGATAGATAGATAGATAGATAGATAGATAGATAGATATTATTTCAGGATCATTTTGCAACTTATTCAATTTTCTATCTTTCTGTTCTGGATGAATAAGTTACCTCACAGGATTCACGCCGATTTCCTTTTCAAGTTTTTAGTTCACTGCCCTGTCGTAGCTAAAACTCCACTCTCAAGTGCCTAACGTATGGATAGAGTTGGATCTTTTCTAATTGATCTCTTATCTCTAAGTTAAAATAATGACAAAATCCAAAGAAGCGATATTATGTAAGGCTACCTATGTGTGACTTTTCGTTAAATACTTTAATGACAATTGTTCCGATGAGCTCTTCGTTGTAGTACCTAGACCTTATTAATTTAAGTGCAGTACGTGACTAGCGTAGAGATCTCATCAATTTAGAGTTTAGCTGGCGAGATATAACTGTATATTCTATGCTACCAATTTCTTTTCCCGCCCTTTTTCGCTTGCAGAACTCCCTTTAGAATCCATGCATTCCAGGCAACTTTAATTTCAAAAATTTAAACTCAATGTCAATTGCTATTAACTGCTCTCCTGATTACCCTTTTTGTTCTCGATCATTAGTAATGTTTCTGTTTTCTAATTCTTCCCCACCCAGTAACCTTTTTGTACCTTAGTCGTTTTAATGTTTTACATGGGATGATATCAATTAGAAAAAATCTATTTGACGGGAAGTGGATAAAGTAGAATACAGAATAAAAGATATGTAATTAGTAAATATAAACACTTCAAATACTTCTGCGTAAGGAACAGTTTTAACAAATTTAGTAGAGGAGATAAGGAAATTGAACAATGAATAGGCCAGAGGTTATTTCGTCCATCATTGCAAATTGCTACAAAAACCAAAACATCAACCTGAAAACTTGAGTCAAGTTCTTAATTAGACTCATCAGATCGAGACCATCATATGGATATCATGCTTGGCACTAAACCCGTTCAGTAATATCTAAACAGTCAGTTGTATACAACAACTTTCTAAAATCAGTTGTTAAAATAGGCTTTGAGCGGGGGAAGCTTGAGTGTCTTGACATAGATCTTCCTTCTTTTAACATTGTGGATTTCATACAATAGATATTTAGTCTTTTCTTCTTAAATATGAAATTTATATTGATTACCAGGGGCTCACATTCTTCATTAGAAACGACCTTTCAACTTATGAATCCATCGATTTAATAGATGAACTTCAATGGTTCACAAAATCTTACATGTCTGGCAAGGACCGCAATTTCAAACCTCATCAAGAGTACAACAGTGAGGAAATGAAAAGCGCCAGATTATTTAATCTTTACTTAGACTATGCTCTGCATATTTACAAGCATAGATATGAAGAGATGGGCACTGATTATTTTAGCATTCCACATCATATTCCAAATAAATCTACTTTCCCTCCCGAGGCTAGTGTACTGATGATGAAGAGGACTATGCTGATGACATAGGTATTCACAGTTGGGATAAGAATGATCTCGAACAAAGAAATCAACATCAGCAAGAAATAGAACTCAAAACAAATTTTTCCAAAGTAGAAAAAATGATCTGGAATTGGAATGAAAGCAGTAATGGCATCTGCCCAGAATCCATTATAAAAAATCAAAATGTGGAATTAGTAAATACGAAACAGTTTAAATACCTTGGTATCAGTCATAACAAATTTAGTAGAGAAAAGATAAGGAAATTGAATATAGAACAGGCTGTGCTAGGGGTAGGTTCACCCAACACTCCAAGATGTTACAAAACCAAAAATATCAACCTGAAAACTCATTATGATGAGTCTAATTGACTCATCAGATCGAGACTATCCATGGCGCGAAATCCGTTCAGAAATATCTAAACTATCAGCTGCATCAGACAGTTTTCTAAGATCAATGATTAAATATGTTTTTGTTTTTTTTTTGCTAATGAAAAGTGGGAGTCTGGGCAAAGACCATTCTTCATTGAAGATGTTGAACTGGCGCTACATAATCACAAATAAAGAACTGTACCAAATCACTTCAGTACAACTAACATCAACGAAGACTAAATGGAATATCACATTGAACTCGAGGAGAAAATAATGACATAATCAAAATGCTGACATTCCACATTACATCAAATAAAAATTAGGAAGGAAAGGCCGATAACAGCTAATGGATTTCAAAAACCAATTTTCCTGAAATGATTTTAAGCGAAAGGTTTTGTGAATTTCAATCGAAAGCAGTACTAGCACGTCGTTCAATGAATGCCAAATATTTCCTCATAGGAAAACGGCAAAACCATTGCCATTACTATATTAATAGAATAATCATTTTTTTATGTACCGGGGGGGGGGGAGTACAATAGATGTTCCTTTATTTCCAAAGACAGTTATACACTAATTCGTTTTAAAATCAATATACATAGGGTCATCGGGAGATTTGTAGCTCCTAGATGACAAATAAAGATTTATTTTACGTAACAAATATTTAACATAAGCTTCTACATTATTAATACACTTAATACATATCTCTATAATCTCATATTACGAATATTTGTCAAGGAAAATTGCAAGTCAAAATGTCTCAGGTTTCAAAATTATTAAACCAACCATGTAGATTAAATGGACAATTTTCTCAAATATTACAATATCTGTTTTCTGTTTTCTTGTTCAATGGGTTGAAATGACATCGAGAAAAATAATTCTTCTTTAAAAGATGATGATTGTATCATTTATTGGATGAATAAAAAAATGGTTTTGCATATATTGTATGTAACAGTAAATCGCATCTTAAAGAATAAAATGTAAATGTTTAGTAAATAATTTTTTGCATATACTGAACATAAAAAGTGAAGGCTCTAAGTAATGAATCTATAAAATGCATTAAACATTTAACGTTTTTTTTCATTTAACAGTTACGAATCTGTTTTTATGTATATAATATATAAGACGTAAGTAATCTAAGAAAATAGTTGTTTTTTTACATATATAATATACATAAATATGTTAAATATTAAACCATATAAAAGATAAAAGCATTTTCAATGATTCCCCCGAAATGATAAGACGCCGCTTGAATCAATTACTGAATGAGGAAAGAAGTCTATAAACCATTCCATTTGTTTGCACACACGAAAGAAATCTTTGTCTAAGCAGATACACGATTCAATCCATATGACATTAGTGATGCTGTTTTCGGAAATATACATTGGATATAAAGTACAGATAATTTAATCCATAGAGTTTTGTCATTAAACTTTGAAAAGATGTGGGCCTAGTGACGCTTTCACTGCGTGAAGAGTGTGATTGCAATAGCGTTTTTAACCTGAATCATTTTGTCCAAAAAGCCGCAGTATATAAATATATAACAAAATAAAAAAAAAGAAAACTAAAGACAGAACCAGGTAACATTTAATAAACAATGTGTATCCCATTATTTTTCTCCTTGAGTGCTTTAGACATCGTGTTGAAACAGAATTGGACACCTAATCAATTCTAGATGGCATCATTCTCTAAAAACATTACGCCTTTTGGCTCATTTTCACTGTTTCATGATTTATAAGACGTCTGTGTAAATTAAAAACAAATTAAAAAAATTCAAAGTCAAGTGATGAATTAAGCCAGATGTCCCTAAGCGCTACAAAACTATACAGCGTCATGATTGCCCACTTCTTGAACAGACACGTCATCTACATGAAAAAAAGTTTTCAACCAAAGAAATGTAAATCAAATGACGGCAAGAATTCTCCCTAACAAATTCTAACTTTTAAAACAACCGATGTCAAGTGAAAATTAAGTCAAACGCTGCTAGAAGCTACAGAAGACAGGAAGTTGTGGAGGTCCATGATCGCCCACATCTTGAATAGAGATGGCACATGCAGCAGTAAAAACTATTTCATCACAAGAATTTTTCCTTGTAAATTTTACCTTTAAAAACAACCCGTGCCATATGAATAATTAAGAAAATCATGACCAAAAACTAGAGAGGGATTTGTGTACAGTTATGGAATCCATCTTCCTTAACGAACACGTTTTGTAGAACGTTTTTAAGTCGAGAAATATCGACTAAATCACAGTAAAAGTTTTTCCTCACGTATTCTTTTAAAAACAGTTCGTGCCTAGTGAATAATTAATACAAATATTACTAGAAGCTATAACCCATCGGAAGTTGTGGATTGTAACGAACACCCACATCCTGAAGCGACAGGCTATACCAAAGGGAATTTAACTTAAAAATTCGAACACATAACGGCAGGAAGTATTTATTAAAAAGTTGCTTGTAAATACAGTGTCGACACAATAATTAACTCAAAAAATACTAAAAAGGTTTACGGATAAATAAATTGGGGAGAGTCATGAACTCCCACATACTGAAAAGAAAATGGAAATATATGTCCTTAACTAAACAAATGTCGAACAGATAACGGCATGAAGCATTTCCTAAGAAAACCTACTTTTAAATCATTGTCAAGTGAATAGTTGAGACAGGCATGCTAAAAGTTACAAATGATAGGAAGATGTGGAGAACCATGTTCGCTCACTTCCCATACAGCAGGCAGAAGAAAGTTTTAACTAAAGAAACGTCGAATTGATAACGGCAGGAAATATTTCCGATAACATTCTGCTTTTAATAACTGTCAAATGAATAGTTAAAGCAAACATTATTAAAACTTACAACGGATAGGAAGATGTGGGGAGCCATGTTCGCCCACCTACTTAAAGAATACGGGAGGCAGGAGACATTTTAATGAAAAAAATATCGAACAAATGACTGCAACACTTTACTGTCACAAATTCTGTTTTTATTCCTATGCATTAATCTGTTTCATTTGAGAAATTTTCCTCATCATAACGTTTTACAGCGATCAAAAATTGCTATCTGAGGTCGGATCAAAAAGTATTTAAACTGTTGCTATGACAACAGAGTTAAAGAGCGCAGACTGAAGCTGCTTGGCACAGGTTGAACTTGAATGCTATCGCGCATGCACAGTAATTTATAACATTGTCATTTCCGTTGTTTATAGCAGTCCTTCGAATGAAAATGCGTACATTGTGGCCGTCTCCCGATACCGCAGGGGTTCCATCAATGGCTATGACCTTGCCGGCAGTTTTGGGAGCAAGAGAAACATTCACCAGGTCCCACAAGGACAATATTATCTACATCTCGCCACTTGGAACGTTTTTCTCTTTAATAATCAAATCTCACTTGAAAAGAACAAGATTTAAATGTCGCGGAAATCGAAGAGTATGTGGCTGCTCGCTATCCCCCAAATAGGGCGTTCTAGTAATGTTGCCATCAATGGAAATTATGTTCCATAATGCATGTAGTTTCAGAAAGGAACTACTTCGAAGGAGATCAAATGCCGAATAGATAGGTGTTGTAGTTTTATTTTTATAGTACCGGTGCCGATATTTTTTCAACAGACCTCGAAATCGCTTTGCGCAAAATCAGGTGAATATGTGGGTTGGTGTAGATTAGAAAAATCCTGAATTTTCTATTATGTTATTCTTGCTGTATAAATTCTTTCGTTGTTTTCTTCTGCAAAACACTGTAATCCAAATTTTCTTTTAATTACCACATTTGTTTAGTAGTTAATAGCATAGTTTTATAATTACACTTGCTTTCCCAAAACAGAAATTAAAAAAAAACACGAAAACAAAGATGTATATTCAGATAGACTAAAATACATATTGAACAAAGAATATTTAATACTGACAGGAATAGATGGCAGTAAAAAATAACCTCATTAACCGTTTGCATAAATGAATAGAAGAGTAATTATAAAGAGGGAGAGTAAAACGTCTAATAGTACTCAAAAAATTACAGAATTATTGTCAACGTCAAAAAGGATATGCTTATAAAAGCACAAGAATACTGCAAACCTTTTTTATGGAATATTGTCTCCAATTTGGCATACATTTTGTAAAATTTAGCATTCTCTATAAAGATATTTTAATTCATATATATATATATATATATATATATATATATATGTGTGTGTGTGTGTGTGTGTGTGTGCGTGTGTGTGTGTGAGGAATTGATAATCTATTTATAAACCGACATTTTATTACGGCAAACATTATTTCATAGTGGATATCCACCTCATACGACTACTTTTATAGGAGAAACCGGCGTCTGATGAAACAGGCGGAGCAGATGACAGCTTCTCATACAAAGAACAGACTGGGACCCTGCTGGAGAGAAAATTTTCCTTAACTATTCTTGAGTGCACAAGCGTGTAGACATAGTACACAATGTTTAAAAAACGGAGGACAACTCAGTTAAATATAATATTTTAGTAATATATATATATATATATATATATATATATATATATATATATATATATATATATATGTATATGTGTGTGTGTGTGTTTGTGTGGGTGATTGAGAGACAGAGAGAGAAACAGAGAGAGTACATACATTTAATAGACAAGAATTTTTTTTGCATGCGTAATTTGCAAAAATGATAATATAATAGATTGTAATTAAAGTGACATCTTTTTAATTAAGGACGTTTTAAAAAGAGATTTTAAAGTAATCATTAAAAGATATTCATTAATTTTAACTACTTTCTTTATTGTCCTCTTCCTTTTGATGAAACAGAGAAAAGTATTCGCCGTTCGTTTCTTCGGCAACGCATTCGATCAGACTCTAAGAATCTTTTCGCTCCACAACTTCATGACCTTTTACGGTCACTGATTCTAGCTCAGCTAGAAAAAAAATCACATACCAATGAGTCATAAATAAAGAAGTATTTTATTGTTTAAAATAAAGCGATATATCTTCACAACAAATGCCATTTTTAGAAACAATGACGAAGTGCATGTGTGTGTGCGCGAGCTCCCGTATGCGAGAATAATTTCAAGTGTATTTGTAATTGTGCGAGGAAGTTCAGTCACCAGATAAGTTCCGTATTAATGTTACTCCATACATCTCTTGAAGGAGGAAAGGGGAAGAAAATGATAGCATTCTTTCTGTTATAGTCCTTAAACAACGCCATCTAACGGCGTCTTCGTCGGCCCAGTGGAGGTAATCACATCAAGCTGTCAACAAGGTTGTCTGTTTTCTTATTATACATCAAGACCCCGTTTTTTAATCCATTTATACAAATTCGTTACGCAGTTTACTCGCTGTTTCACTCTCCCCCTGTTGCCTCCGATATAGCCATTAGATTTATATCCTCTAGGCCTTCTTTCCTCATTTCGTGCTCAAAAAATGGGAGCTTTCTCTAAGTACAATGTCTTACGGACATATCACGTTGAAAAACCGATTCAGCCATGATCATAGAAGTTAAAGACCGTCGGACTTGATGAGTACCTATTTGAGTGACCCCTTGGGAATACCAGATACTGTTAGTTTGGATGTGCTTGGGGCGTAATCTCTATCGATAAAAGGCAGGATGTGTGTGTGTGTGTGTGTGTGTGTGTGTGTGTGTGTGTGTGTGTGTGTGTAATGAATGCACGGCTGCAATTTTCGATGGATTTGCACCAAAATTTACATGCACATGCTTCAAGTTAGCGGGAAGGCCAAGACTGACATTGCATTTCCCAACTCCCATCGATAATGGAAATAATCAATTTTTCATGCTTCTACGACAGTTTACATGTAGTTTGCGGCCATTTTGTACTGGCCAGAGTGAGAGCCAATAGCTTGCTGCCACGAATAGGCAGGAAGATATTATTGGCCATCGTGAGAGCCAACAGCTGACTGACACGAATGTTAACTAGCGTGCTAGCATGCAAAAAAATCGATAGCTACATTTGTCACAAGTGGGAAAAATTTAAATCTGCATGGCACTTTACTCCAATTGGCTCATTCGCTTGCTTAAACTCAACGTTGATTCTGATTCTGTAGAACTGGGTTGGGTGTGAAAAAGTATTTGTTGTTAACATTCTTTTCTCATTCGGTTTTTCCAGTTACGAGTTCTTTTTTAAAGCTGATCGTTTTGTGTTCATTTTTTTTAGTTCTTTTTTCGTTACAGACTTAATGTTTAGTATAGAGCTTAGAAAAAATTCGCAGTGTGAGATAGGCAAGAAGTAAGGCATGTAGCAAAATCAGCACGGGAAAGGGCACTCCTTTAAAGGCAAGGAAGGGCAAAAATATTTTAAGTCAAGTGATAATGATTGTTGTATGAGTCGTACGATTTTTTTAATCAAGCACGGGCAACGCCGGGCCATGATGCTAGTTGATAATATCACGGAATAAGAAACGGGAGAGTCAAGAACCAATTCCAGCCGGGTTCGTTATATTCACTTAGATGTATATATATATTTGGGGAAGGCATGAATCCACCTCTTCTCCAACCAGTTATGAATCAGTTGGCACGGCTTGTATCAGGAAATCATTTAAATCTACCCAAAATTATTAAAATCTTAAAAGACGTTCGTGGCTATAAAAAATACGCAAAAGGGTAATACACCGTAAAACAGAAACCAATCAATCAATAAGTATGCCTTTTGTTCTTATTTTCCATGACACTTTACACCTTGCGTTCCTGAACAATTTTAACCATTCTGGCTGAGCTGCGGAGTCAAAATACTACTATGTAATGTCTCACGGTAGATATAAAAAATAGTTTCAAGTGTTTACCCACCGTTCAACCGGCTCCTTGGCGTTACGTCAGTTTTCTCTACTGCTGGTAAAGTGCTGGTGAGGGCTCAAAGGCTTAAGACTTCCGTGTTGCTTTTATAGTCTTGCCATCATTTGCTTAGTTAAAAACCCCTAAATTCATTTCCCTTCTTCATCTCTGCGCAAATTTCCCAACATCATCGAGGATGGATATTACATTACGCTTCACTAGTGTTCCCTACATATCTAATGAATACTTAATACTTTATATTGTTTTTCGTATTACAGTGACACATCGTATCTTATAGCACTACAAGAATTTCTGAACTGTCTTGTCTTTGATAACTTGAGTTCTTAGTTCGAATCTTGATCTCTCCCTGATGCTAAGAAGCAAATATTCTGTTTTATTACATTCCTTTCTTCATATATATTTCTTTCTTTCTATAGTACCATTTTTCTTGACAATCCTAATGTTTTCTTGCTTTTTTTGGTTTTTTTTGCTATATTTGCCATCAACACCGCGTCATCTGCATTTAAGATTATAATCATTAGAGAGAGAGAGAGAGAGAGAGAGAGAGAGACCAGGAAAAAGTAATGTGTCAGTCACACCTTATAGAAAACCTTTCGTAATCTAAGAGCTTTAAATATTTTCATATGAAAAAGAAATTTTTGCTTGATAAAATTTATTTCTTTGTGAAATGTCACAGTTTTACTCTCATTAACGGCCACCAGTTGTTTGTTTGCCATTAAATGAAAATCGTCTAAAAACAAAAAAAAAGTAAAAAGACGGAATAGAATTTAATCAAAATATTTATTTGCATAATAAAGAATTGATTTCAGTTTCCCAAATCACACTTAACGTTTTATGAAACATTTTTTCTTTATGGAAGCATAATTTTCCATCATCATTTTTGTTATTTCCGATTCGCTTATAGTTTTACAGCCTGCAGTATCACGTCAGTGAATTAGCTAAGCCATGGCAAATATTGTTGCACGAATTTTAATTTCATTCACGGATTAACATTGCACGCGAATTACTCTATGAAGCATTTACATACCTTTTCCTTTCACGCAAATCTAAAAAAAAAAACACACACATGCAGTCAAACAAACAAACACACACGCATAAATACAAACAGGGAGGCACATATATGTTCTTTCTCCAGTGTACCTTCACAACAGTCTCTCTTCAGAAATGCTACTTTTACCACCCTCTCACCCACACGCACCAACACACGCACACATGTATATATTCAGTTCTGTCACATTTAGGTAAAGAAAAACATACTACACTGGATATTGAAAAAGTCAACCTTAACAACAGAAATCAATTAACGACATAAATTCTACTCACACACACACACACACGAACACAGACACATATACACACATATATATATATATATGTATGTATGTATATATGTATATATATGCAATGAATTTATATAGGTAATATATTTTTTTATTTAATTCATCTATCTACTTCCCTTCCTATATATATATATATATATATATATATATATATATATATATATATACATATATATATATATATATATATATATATATATATATATATATATATATAATAATGATAATAATAATGGACTCTCCCGGCGGTTTCGACGTATGAAGATCTGACAGCTTATTGTTTATGTTATGAAAGTTTGTGCGATAATCTTAAGTGGCATTTTAGACCCGCTAGGGATTTACAAAGTAGGTCACATACGGAGCAAGTGTGAGTATGTGAGATGAGATCACTGTTAGATTGGCTAACCTTTTAGATCTTGCTCTCGCTTCTTGAAGATGATTCAGACAAGCAGATTGAAAATTGCTTAGTCCACTAAAACACGTTGATCTCCATTCTACCCGCTCCAAGGAAGAGCGCTCAAGGGTGTTATGATGTATATTGACTGCTGACAAGTTGTTTTTCAGTTTGTCTTTGTATCCTAGCCATGGACATGGTTATAAAATATGCCATATAATAATAATAATAATAATAATAATAGGTAAAAATAAAAGATATATTATTCATGATGGACCAGACAGCCGTGAAACTTTATTTTACAACGATGTCACTTATACAATACGCCTATATTTTGAATTAAATTTTAATTTTATCGCTCAAAAGTACTCAAAAACTCTCTCCTATCATATTGACAACTTTCAGTTGTTAATAACGAAATTACTTGAATAAATCAGTAACATCATGAAACAGATCAGTTCATGTTAAATTTTGATTTCGATGTAGATTAACGCATGCAAAAATTGGAAAATCACATTAAAAGTAAAATAAACAGTCCTTGTCGTTTGAAGATAAACCACATTCTATATGCATGTGTGTGTGTGTCTCTCTCTCTATCTCTCTATCTCTCTCCCTCCCATTCCCTCTCCCTCCTTCTCTCACCCCTTCTTTCTCCCCCCTCTCTCTATCTATCTCTATCTCTCTATCTATCTCTATCTCTCTCTCTGTCTCTCACACACACACACACACACACACATATATATATATATATATATATATATATATATATATATATATATATATATATATATATATATGTGTGTGTGTGTGTGTGTGTGTACGCGTGTAAAATATATGATAAACGTGATGCTTCTTCAAAAGCTTTTTAACAACTAGCAGAGCAAGTGACTTGATGTAATAAATAAAGGCAGTGAAGTATAGATTGCGTGGGTAATATCTAATAGTTACTGTGTAATGATTTTACCCAACAATCAAAGAATATTGAAAATTACTTACCTCTGCACCTGGGCCTCTGCATTGAACCGTTTCCCATTAGGAATGAAAAAGTTTCCACATCATCCACACGCAATTTTTGCATTCTCACAATTCTGATGTTCTTCAGTGTTCAAACATGCATGTTCAAACGCAGAGGTCAGTCGGTACAATTCCAGACGGTGAGCATGTTTTAATTTTCAGTTCTTGTTCAGGTACATGACCAAAACACACACATATATTCGTGCATCAAATTAAATCTATGTCTATTCAAATATTAAAATTTCAAATTTGTTCAACCTATTCTATTTTGAAGATCGTGAAGAAGTGCACCCTCAATCTATATTAAATGCGAAATAAAAATACACATTAGGATGATGCATTTGTGTTTCTTCAAAGTTTAAGCATCCGCTGTCATAACACAACCTGTTGTCATCTTGTGAGGTAACAGAATCCAATAACTTTCTGCAAAGAAAATCAGGAAAGAAATGCCAATGTAATGCAGAGGTATCAAAAATGTTTTCTCCCCTCGTAATAGAGAACAATAAAATCACGTCATACACCTGAATAAGAACTAAAATAGCTACTTTTTTTTCTCCTCCAAGCGGGCGTATACAAAATTATTGACTTCCCAATCACAATGAGAGAGTTAAAATATCTTTGGCAATTAGTGAGGAAAGAGAATTTGGAAAATTTGACACGCACAGAACATACTAAATGCAAGTAGGATAGAGGATAGCGGGGAGTGACTTACATAGCAGCTTTGTGTAAATTGTAGGCAGAATATGGATTATAACAAAAAGGTCAAGTCTTGTTGAGAGTTACAATAGAAAATCAAATGTGGAGAGTCATGATCGCTAACTCGTCCTGGGTAAGACGTTAAACTACATCCAGCAGCAAGGCCTCTTATCATGAGGTTCTGAGGAGCGTGGAACCACCTCTTAATTGCTGCTGTTCCCAGGTCCACCCTGACCAAGGGTGGTAACACCTGTTAGGGTCCCAGCTATGGGCAAATAGTTAACTATTACCAGCAATACATTTTTTGAAAAAATTATTACCCGCAATACAATTTTGATGGAAAAATCTTACGAGAAACAGATTTTTGACAAAATATTACCAGCAATAAAAACCGTTGTCAGCATTCAATAACCCACTGAGGTTGATATGCCGCTAAACAAAATAAACTAAACCAATCTAAACCAAAGAATACCTATTCTATTCATACGAATCTATCCTAAAAATGCTGTCGGCATTGAATCACCCATCGAGGTTGATATGTTGTAAATCAAAATCAACCAAACCAAACCATGACCGTCTACATCGTAGATGATCACAGCGCAAAGAAGAAGAAGAAAAAGAAGAAGAAATAGAAGAAGAAGTAGAAGAAGAAGAATTGGAGGATGAGGAGGATTATCTTTGAACGCACTTTGAAACATGTAGAATGCAATGTGTTTTAACGAATTTCTGCTTATAGAAGGAGTGAAATGCATCAAATATTCACGAAAGGTCAGTGAATATTTATAGAAAGGCTTTGGTACTACAGAAACATTCTGAGAATTCTACAAACTGAACATATCAGCAACGACGAAATTTTGAATGAAAATGGACACTCTTATTCAAAACAGAAAGAGACCGTTAAAATTCACATGTCACATCATTCGAAATAAAAAGCCTTCCAATATTTGACTATCACAGGACATATTGAAATAAAAGTGTCAGAGGAAACCAACCATTACCCTACCTAAGCAGATTGTGTAAATGATTAGCACACCTGAGATTATATGAGATCGTAAAAAGACAACATTTAATTAGAACTACAAAAGACAAGAATTTGTAGCGCGTTATGAGTGCCGACATTCTTAAGGGACACTCCACATAGAACATAAATAACCACTGGATGTAGGCACATTAAAAATCCATCAGTTAACGGCACCTCTAGACAGAAAGAATAAACAGATCTTAGTGACAGGTTCCTTGTAAATGAGAATAAGGACAAATAATTTTTTTTTTTATAGTTGATAGACAATCATTTTTTTTAATGCTTCAGGTTAATTAGGTCAATAGTTTAAGGGATGAACATGCCTATCGAAATGTTAGCGCAAATTTCGATCTCCGAATGCTCATAGAATTTTTTATTGAGATCTTGTTTACTGTTTGGTCCCATGGATAAGGTAATCCGAGGAAAGAAGTTCTCCAATGCTGCTGAAATGAAAGAGTCAACCTGCTGATTGTCCAGACAAACAACCAAGAATACCACGACTGAGAAGTAACGATGTTGTGCTGAAGAAAAGATTTAGAGTGCTGATTACTGTGTCTATTCAGGCAGCTGTGTATGCTTCACCGATTACATCAGTCGTAATTAAAGAACAGACATTACTTTACGAGCGAGCCACCTACCAGCCTCAGTGGAAACCGTGGAAACCCTGTTGAAGATAATATTTTAGAACCCAAAGATATTTTGGTCTATTTTATCAAGATGTGTGTGGATTAACTATTTAAAACATTGTAATTAAAAAAATCAAAACAAATTTCACCGAGACACGCATGACCTGTTAGAAGGATGAACATAATATAAAGGGGTAGATTTAGAATTTCAAGACATTTCAGTTCATTTTCTTATTACATGTGAGCTTCTACTTTCTTATTTTATAATTAAGAAAAACAGGATTTATTTTTTTTATTACACTTCGTCGTCGTCGTTATCAAGACTCTCGTTAGCCATTAGATTAGTAAGAGAATCATGTGACTGCTTCATTAGGAGCAGTAGTGTCTCCCGAGCCAGTCACGCTGGTTTACGAATTCAGTTTTCTTTCTCCTAGATTGTTACTACACCAAGTGAAGAGAACCTAGTCTTAACTGAAAGCTCATTCTTGTCTCCCCTGTTATTTACCCCATAGCAGGGAGAAGATGAATGTATATCTTCCCCAAAGAAAATTGTACGAAAGAACAAAACAGATTCAAGGTAGAATCGAAACCAGCATGCTGAATTCCTCTTCAGAACGATAAGCGTTGCACTATTCACCACTCCAACACATTGGTATATTTTTTTTTACTATATGAAGTGAATTTTTTGTATGGTAGGTGTAATAAAATTAACATGTCGAGTGTTTAAAAAATTTTAAAAAATATTTAAAAACATACATAAATCATTAAACGTATAAGAGCTCAAAAAACACAGTTTGACCAATTGACGTCTTACAAATAACTGATATTTTCTCTATTTTTTTTTCTGTATTTCTATTCCGAATAAACCTGTTAAAACAGGTTAAAAAAGCAATACATTTCAAAAAGAGTCAGGCCACTCATCATATATTTTGGCCACTAAGTTTGTGTACTTCATGAACGTAGTTGAAACCCACTATCCGTGACCCATAATTTGTGCCAATTAGCTTTCCTTCGTTCACCAGGTATTGATCAAGCCAATGATTGATTACTGCGCAGGTCTTGATTGTAATTAATGGCGTCATCATAACAAATCGCAACAAGTCGATACTAAATTGCGGTAGATGTCATGTACATTCGATTATATGGGCGGGATTTTAGATGCGAAACTTTATCAGTAGTTAAGATAGGTTTACACGCGGTCGCTTAACTTCTTAAGAGAAACTGTGCATAATAATATCATAGCTATTCAAAGATGAACGTATCAATAATAAATAGCTATTTTGAAATTGATTACAAGAATGGAAAACTGAATCGTTTTTTGTACATAGAAAAAAATAGTTGATGTAGATACGATATGTTCAAATGGGCGCCATTATTTAGTTACACTCGTGTAGACATTTACAGGTAGAACAGGTCCTGCTTCAACCGTAGAGTCGAATTGCTTTCTTTACCGGTATTCTACTCATAATGGAGAACTGCTGCTTTTATAAAAAACAGAAAATTTGTGCGAAATAATCCTGCGTGGATGCTTTGCCTCATCAATGCAATATGTCAAGAATCAATCGTTATCTATCCTCATTATCTTAAATTATCTTCACTTCCTACAATCTGCTCTTGCATTTATATCACACAGTTCATTCAGTAACTCTTTACCATGAATGGCTTTGGTACCTATTATTGGGTAAATGTTAGTGTAAGAAAAATAGCTTTGTCAGAACTTTTAATGACATTCAAATCTATTCTCTATCATTCTATAGCTAATATTTCTTAATATTGTGTATTCTAATCCATACAAATAACGGTGAGAGGACAATTTTATAAGTTGCCTATGAAACGTCGGAGCTAGAGCTGTGAAATGAGGGAAGCATTTATTCAAACACTTCTCATGAATAACTACACTGCAGATTAAGTATAAATTTTGTTTCCATTTTAACTGAAAATTCGTATTTCTCACATGTCCAGTCCATCTTATTCTCAGTATCCTTCTGTAGAACTACATTTATGTTACTTCATGCATGTATACATCAAAACCCAGTATTAACTGACATATAAGAAGTGCAATATTGCTTAATATATACAGTTAATACGTATATACACACATATATATATATATATAAATACGTATATATATATATATATATACACACATATATATATATATATATATATATATATATATATATATATATATATATATATATATATATATATATACGTATATACACATATATCAGTCTATTTTGACAAGATATGTGTGGTGTAATTATTAAAAATTTTGTAATAAAAAATCAAAACAAGATTTACTGAGAAACCCATAACCTGTGAGAAAAATGAAAAATAATTTTAAGAGGTGGATTTAATATTTCAAGACATTTCAGTTCCTTCTCGTGAAAACGGGGGTGCGGGCAGAGAGCATTGCTTTTGGCCACCTCAGGTGCGTTGCGAATTGCATCAGTCATAACCCGAGCAAAGGCAAGAAAACATGGCGGTGTTGACGGAGCTGCATCAAATCAGCAAATTTGCCAAGCCTTTGAGGATAATAATTTGAAAGAACGCAACCCTTCCATTATGTCCAGACATTCAGGTTGAGTATTATGTCCTTTTGTGATGAACACCGCGGGGTCCGGTAACAAGTCCTTGATAGGATGTCAAGAAGCAAGAACGAATGACAGCTGTTTCCCGTAGCATTTGACGTCACCGCAACCTATCTATCTTTGATCGAGTCCTCAACACTCTCAAAAAGTCTGTCCTGTATAACACCCACAAGCTTGCCAGACATTAGTTGCAACTAAGGGACACTGAGCCTCACACCACAAAACCATCTTTAGCCTCGCACAAGATAATACTCAGTAACTGATGGAATAGTCAACTAGTGATGCACTAAGAGCTGCTACGAACGGACCTAAGCATCATTGTGGGCCTGTACACGCAACAGTTGGAACGTGTGAAACAGACACTGAAGCAGTAGGAGCAGTATTGTTGTGTAGTAAAGGTCTACTGTTTGTCGTTGATGATTCCATACCTCATATGGTGCGGGTGTCCTCGAATATCATACGGCTACTTGTCTAATAGACAATATGACACCTTATTCTCAGCAACAGATTACAATATTGCACATTCCCTAAAAAACCAGTTTCATAGGAATTCTTTTGTAAATTAGGCAGAATTGCGGCATGCACTCACCGACTTCTTTGCGCCATTTTTGATTCATTAGTTTCTCCTTGTAATGAGTCTGGCCATATTTTTCATTAAAATAAGCCTTTGATTCTGATTCAAACGGAAAGTAAATTAATAAATCTAAATTATATTGAAAGTGCTTTAATCGCTAGATCATCCATATCAAATTTGCGTCTACATCAAACTTAAAACATTTCGCCTTTCTTGGCAGATCATCCATTACCTACCTTTAATTGTAAATAGAACTTAAACAAAATGAGACAAAAAAGTAAATTAAATTGTCCTGACTATACAGAGTGCGACGTTTAATTTTTTTGTTATATTATTTTTTTAATTTTCTCGGATACGCTTTTTTGATTTTGTTGACTGCGCCATCCAAACTCCAAATATATATATATATATATATATATATATATATATATATATATATATATATATATATATATATATATATATATATACTATATATATATATATATATATGTGTGTGTGTGAGGTTGGCTGTTATTTGTCTCTAGCTCTTTGTGTTCAATTGTTTTCCATTCTCCTTCTCATTACACATTTTCTATTGTTTTTAATTTAAATTAAATCTCCTGTAGAAGTTTTAAGAGCGAGAGCGAAACCGGTTGCTTCTCTTTTAACATGTCTTGTAATATTAAGCTACAAACTTTTATTTCTGTATATCTGAGATTTTGTACCTTTCAAAAAATATTTTCATATATATATATATATATATATATATATATATATATATATATATATATATATATATATATATATGTATATGATTGTTGTATACGGAATAAATTCCAATAACCAACAATTACTATTCTTAAAAGAGTGCTCAGTACAGAGTAGAGTAGATATAAATATTTATTAAAAATTATAACATAAATATAGATAAAATCACTACAAAAATAGCCAATTTGTTTCAACACCCTCGGTGTCTCATCAAGTGATGTTGACTTCATCATCCCTTGATGAGACACCGGAGGTGTTGGAAACAAAATGGCTATATTTGTAGTGATTTTATAACATATTTATGTTATAATTTTAAATAATTATATATATATATATATATATATATATATATATATATATATATATATATAAGAATTCCAATGGAGAGGAAATCAGTGATTTTCACATACCCACCCCCGTGTAAAAAAAATTCATGTTCGGAGAAACCTGCCAATTACACACACCTTTTAAGCCGATGTGAATTGACGAAATATATCAATGCGTAAAGGAAAAATTTACGTTTAGTCAATTTTTCTACTTAGTGCTTTACGAAGATAATATTACAAAGGTTAAGAACTGAATTTTACGGGTCTCTTTGCTAGTTTAGTGTCCTTGGCGCAGAAATAATGATCTAAAATTGTAACTATGTGTAAATTTATCGCCGCTTAATAAATACTGAAATCTATGATGATTACGAGGAAAAGGGAAAATCGTTTTAATTCTTATTTGAAATTAAATAAATGATTGTTGCATTTATTTCTAATGGAATATTTTTCTTGGAAATTACTCGAAGGCAACAAAAATAATGCCGACGTCTTAATAGCAATCATAATAAAATGGAAATAGCATTGATGTTGGAGGAATTCTCTTTTTACTCTCTCCGAGGTTGAAAGAAACTTGTTATGTCTCGGCATTCCAGATGTTTCTTGTTAGAGCCATTGGATAAAAATCGCTGGTTCCAGAAAAAGACAGCATAAACTTTCCTCCTGTTTAGTAGTCATTTATTATCAGCTGCACAGAAATCCTAGATCTTACACAGAATGATTAATAGTTTTAAAAAAATATCATTAGGTTTAAACGTAACTAGTATACAACCTTTACAGTGAGGGTAATTCTGAGATCATTAGACATTCTATCAGGATTCATTATTAGCGGTCACAATCTTAACATATTTAAAAATTCAGATGTATAGTTGGTATCCATTTACCGCTCGAGATAAAGGTAGAACCCTGTTTGGTCAAAATTTAGTCCCTTGATGATGAGACTCGAGTGACCTTTCCAGCCTGCAGGCGTCGGCAATGTTATATAGAGGACTTCCGCTGCCCAGACTAAATTGTCACCTTCTCGGACGCATCGATATATTCCAAAGGCATACCTGTCATTACAGCCAATCTCTTTCGGGTCTCCACTCCGGGTTTTCGATCTCGATTCATGTCCATAGCGTTTTCTGTGTTTGGATATGAACGCAACTCAGCGGAGGTTTAAAATCAACAATTAAAGGAAATTTATACCTTTTTAATAAATTTTGAGCCGTTCATCGATTTACGACACAAGAACAAAGGGTGTCATGAACCCTAAAATATAGTATTAATGGGATAACAATAAGGAATGCAGTTTAAACATACATTTGTGTGAAATTGAACGAAAAATATTTAGCCTGAATTCGAACTCGGCTAAAAATTTCCAGTTTCCGTATCACTGACCGCCGGGACGAAACGATTCAGTAATAAAAGTGTAGATAAATATGTTGTTTTTTTTTTTTTAAAGTAATGCTCGTTCAGGCTGTTGGCGATCAGGAATCTCAGCAGAATTCTTCGACTTCATTATTTGAAAACTTTTATGCCTTCTTGTGAAAGGTTGTAAAGTGATTTCTCTACATTTAGAAAGTCAGAATTTTCTTCCCATTAGACTGTTTAACACCAGAACCTAGAGATATAAACATATTGCACTATTTAAACCAAAGAATTATATTATTTCTAAAACGTATAAATAAATAAAGCGAATAGTAGGTTCTTTTGTCTAAGATATAAACCATTTTAGAGAACATAAAAAAGAATCAGCTAAAGAATATTACTATCCTGCATTGTGTGAAAGGCTTTCATTGCTATACTATACACAAATAGTATCTTTAAAGCATGTTATTCATTTAGAAACATAGAAAAAAGCACTGTACTTTTACGTAGCATCAGTCCTCCTACATGGAAATGATTGCTGGAACAATCTCTTTGCAGGGGAAAGAAATACACTTGAAGGAAAAGAAACCAGGTTTTACAGGTAGATGCTGAGAATACCATAAACCGAATATGTGAACAGCAACAAAGTTTTAGAAAAAAAAAATGGAAAGAGAAAGGACACTTAACACGGTAACAACAGAAAGAGACATTTCTAAAGCATATGATGAAGAAAGAGGACTGAGGAAATTTGAAATTGGCGGGACAGATTAAAGGCAAGAAGCATACACGAAATCAACACAACCTACCTAGCGAGCTTGATTAAATGTATGGCCGAGCAAGCTGTAATTATATAACATAAAGATAAAATTTGTTAAGATCTAGAAAGAACGGGAAATTGTGAAGAGCCACGACCACCAAGATCCTGAAGAGACACTCCACATAGAATCAGAAGTATCATATTTAAAACATTAAAGTTAATAAGATATCTTCCTGATAATGGAACCGTTTCATAATTCCTGTCGGGATTTTAACGAAATTTTATCAAATTTCAACAGAGTATTTGTTTCAGGCAATGACTCAAATCATGCAAATGATTCTGTGCGGAAGCAGAGAGAACAAGGAAACAATTATTTAAAATAGGTGAAAAAAATGAAACAAGTAAAGATTAATGAAAAGATTGAAGCCACTTCAACCAATAAAATATCGATTCCTCTTGCCTATTAGCTTATATTACGAAATGTATCTCTAAATTTGCATAAATATATATATATATATATATATATATATATATATATATATGTGTGTGTGTGTGTGTGTGCGTGTATTTGCGTGTGTCTGTACGCGTTACTGTGTGGATGCTAGTGTAATATGAATAAAGGAGATAATCGAATAACACATGCAAATGTTGAGCTTGAGAATATCGAAGCAATTATTTAAATAAATTTGTCTGCCAAGTAATTAGTAAACAGAAACTTTTATGATTGCATGCAAGAGAATATATTTCCGTATTAAAATTGTTGTGTTTATCAGGATCGTTCAACTAAAATCAACTTCAGGTAGATTAACAGGAAATCATTAAAAACATATATATATATATATATATATATATATATATATATATATATATATATATATATATATATATTGCGATTCATACTTTACATTGACGTCATTGAACTAATATGCAGTTCTTATGGACGGAATTATATATGTGCGGGGCTGGGAGGAAAGCATACGTAATAGTCGTATATAATTAAGTAGCAATTGGGTAAACGCTAAAGACGTAGAAATGCTAATTTATAAATCTAAAAAAAAATCTGGTGTTGATACTAATAATTATCACAGTATAAGTTATTGGTCATACACATACGCAGAAATCACACGCGTGTGTGTGGTTGTATTGATGTGAGTTTGTGACCCTGGGTTTCACGCTTTTGCGATCGTCAGACAAACTGATTAATTTTTTAAAAAATTTGGTTTGTAATCCTTATTGGTTATTTTTTATGGTGATATTTAATATGCTGGGGGAGGGGTAGTTTATGTTAATAATTATAGCGGGTCTATATGATAATGGTAGATGTGATGTGATAGTAATTTTGTAAGAGGATTGGAGACAATGATAATATAAGTAGCTAATAGTTATTGTAAATTGGTAGAAGTGATTAGTAATGGTGGTGGGAGAATGATAAAAACAATAAATATAATTATTGTGGTGGTACCTTGAACTAAAAAGAGATTGTTGGTGTTTTATTTTATTTTGTTATACGTATTAGTTTATTTTCTTATAAATCCGGATAATAGGTATTCTGTGTAAAATTATGATAGTTGAAAATTGCTATAATTTTTATTTTCAATTTTTAATTTACGAAAAAAACAAAACTTTCGCTATTATTTTAAAGCTGGTTATTTGCTTGTTTTTTTTTAGTGTTTTGATGACTGTGTATATGTAACTGGTAGTAATTTCAATTTGTAATCGTTATTGGTTATTTTTATGGAGGTATTAAATATGCTGGGAGAGGGGGTAGTTTAATTATGGCGGGTTTATATGATAATAGTAGATGTTATGTAATAGTAATGTGTAAAGGTGTTGGTGACAATGATAATATAAGTGGCTAATAGTTATTGTAAATTGGTAGTCGTGATTAATAATGTTGGTGGGAGAATAATAAAAACTAATAAATGTAATTATTGTGGTGCTAGCTTGAACTACAGAGTGATTGTTGCTGTTTTATTTTATTTTATTTCCTATATTTATCTATTTATTTATTTTGGTATAAATCCTGGTAATATATATAGTATATTGGGGCAGCAGATCATTATTTAAACATATTGTTAAATATAACAGACAATGAATGTATATTACGTTTGATCATGAGCCGTTCTAAACTCCGTATATTTGCTTTAATTTCGAGTGAAAATAAAGACAAAATTGTCCAACAAATTCTTAGAAAATTCCCGTAACATCCGGGCGTTCGCAAGCTCATGAGTCCACTATTGACGAACATTTATTGAGTTCAGTCACTTATAGCACTGGCTACTCTGACGATTTCTTCTCCATTCGGCACAGGGTACGAACGAGACTCCACCATAACATCTTGGAGGCAGTTGTTGTTATCTACAACGTCCGGATTTGTGTAAGCAGAGAGAATTAAAACATAAACTAACACTTTTTGATGAAACCGCAGCCAATTCTATCCAAATTGAGGGAATCATTTTTTCTATCCCCTCCCACTTATTCTTTTCGACACTTTATTATTATACCGATCATATTAATTTCTGAAGATAAGTCGGTCGGAAGGTACTTTATTCGGTGTGATTATGTTGTATCTTATTTTAGAAATAAACAATTATCCTTGTTTTAACATATATCTTATCTTGGCGTAGCTCCAGAAACTTGTATATATATATATATATATATATATATATATATATATATATAAGCAAATATATGGATATCCGACAGTATGAAGACAAATATAATATACTAGCAGTAGAGCCCGGCGTTGCCCGGGGATGTAACAGTAAGAGATAGATCAAGTATCGACCAAAGACTGAAAAATAAAATTGACAAAGATTATTGTTTAAGGTTGACGGACACGCATGTCTTAATTAGTTTTTTTTTTGTTTTTGTTTTTTTTGTTGTTTTTTACGAATTGGTCAAACAAAAACATTTTTTTCAATCGTTATGAGCCTATCGATTGAATAGAATTTTATTATAAACAATTGTCTTGTAAATGGAATTTCTAAAGCATTCTTAATGTAAAAATAAAGAAAAAGGTGTGCAAGACAATAAGAAACACTACCTGCTAAAAACAAAAAAGTGAAGATTTGTTGAAATCGGTTGAAAAATGTAGGAAATACGATCCCATATATATACGAACGCACACACAAACAAACTGGGTTTTATAATAAGCATAACTCGATATGAGTTGTCCCCCTTTCATTCTGGCGTCAGAATCGTGTTTTATCGTGTTTTCAAATTGATTTCGTGCAAAAACAATTGTGTTTTTTCTAATTTTTTTGGCGCTGTCAGAACCACCGCAAGGTAACTTTACGCAGTGCTGTGAAGTTTTGTTGAAATCGGTTGAAAAATGTAGGAAATCCGATCCAATATATAAACGTACACACACACACACACACACACACACACACACACACACACACACACACACACACACACACACAATCTGCGTTTTATATTAAGTAAGATTTGTTTACATACTGTCTACTGGAAATACAAACCTAAATTTGTACGAAAATACTTTATTTTGTTTGTTTTTTCAGTATATTTTCTTCATATATATATATATATATATATATATATATATATATATATATATATATATATATATAGGTAGACAAAAACACAAATAAAATGTATTGTATATTTTGTTTTATCATCAAATCTTATTTCCAACATTTATATGTGAAAATAGTTGCGTATCAAATATGCCGCGTGCATTTATATATTTTATTACTTATATTTTATTTAATGTATACGGGTATATGAGGAGACACGACTGTTTTAAAACAGTCACAATTTATTTATACTCTTCTGTTATACTTATATATAATGAAATGAATTTTCCGTTCTAATTCCCCATATACAACCTGTCTGAATCTATTATGCAAATCAAATAAATCTAAATAACGCAACAAGTACTGAATCAACATTTATCAAATTTAAACTCATCTTTTTCTACCCTTATTAAACATTAAACTAAATTTTCTGTCTTTTTTTATGGTTAGTTTTTGAAACGTTTGTAATTTACGAAAATAGACTGATTGAAGTTGATATGCAGATTAACATAGTTTAAGACATCTGAAATCGAAAACTATTTTTTTCTTTGTGTCAATAATATATTTTGAAAGATGGGCAAAGGAAAGATCCTAAAGACTGCTGAAAAACAGAATATAACAAAGTTATTGGGTGAGGAAATGTCAATATTAGAGATATCAAAGGAACTTTGCAGAGATCATTTAAGGATAAAGAAGGCTGATAAAAATATAATTAAGTTGATCACTCGAAGCAAAATAAAAAGCTTTAAGAAATTGATACCTCGAGATGAGCGTATATCAAAGAAAGTTATAATGAAACAACCCTTTTAACCAGCTCTCAGATTTTTCAAAAGGCTGGAATTGAAGAAGTCAAGAATGACTAAAGGCGTAGAATATTTTTTGAATTGGGACCTGTAAAAACATTTCCTAGGTAATCACTACACACTAAAGCAAAAAATTTTAAAGTGTTAAAATTGGACAAGAAATACATGAAAAATTACTTTTCTAAAGTGATTTTTACGGGTGAATCTTATTTCATGGACCTGATCGCTGCGCCTAAGGATGGATTTTATCCAAGTCAGTCGTGCCTGTGACTAAACGAAAGCAACAAGGAGGCGGTAGTTTTAAGATATGTGTTGTAATAGTCAACCTAACAATTATTGGACCATTCAAAATCAATCAAAGTGTTAAACTGAACAGTGATATCTATTGTGAGGTTATGAACCTAATTTCTTTGCATGATACAAGTCTCGCAGTTTCAAAGTGAAGTCTTTATTTATGCATGACAATGCTCTTTCTCATGTATCTAATCTTAGCTGTGAATTCTTTGAACATAAAAGATTTGTAGGAGAGAAGATAGCCACCGTTCATGATCTGAATCCTATCGAAGATCTATGATCAATTGGGAAGATTCAGTTATATGGCAAACAATATAACAGCAAAGAAGTCTTATAGGAAATAATTAAAACTACCATGGAGATTTAACCTGCCAAAGTAAAACAATAGTAACAGAAACAAAGAATGGTAATTTCCTGACTGTTATTAAGAAGGGTCACTATATTAAAATGTAAAGAATTCAAAGACTTACCATATATGTTTGTTATTTGTTCTGTTATAGTTTTTGATCAATTTTTAATGATTTGAATACATTTCATTCAAGTTCAATTTGATTATTTGGCTTTGATTCATAACTTCAGAAAGCAGTTTTTTTAGAATACCTCAAATAAATTAAATAGCTTCAATAAAACATATTGACGCGACCCAAATCTTTAACACATGCTTTGTTTTGTCATCTAAATTGATTGTTTAAAATTAAACAATGTTTTTCAAACCATATTTGAATTTTCGGAGTTTATATGATTTGGTTAATAACGTCAGACAGGGTGTAGATGATCTAGTTCTGAAATTACTCCAAGCCTATAAATTGATAACATTTTTTTCGTATCAAAAACGTGAACAAATGTATACGAAATGGATTCTCTTGATAATATATGTTGTTGTATTATAAATACTATCCATAATTTCTTTTATATATCAAGAACAATTTTAGGGGAAAATTTGTATGAAGAAGCGGAAAAATGTTTTCAAGTGACGAGTGTTTTCCATTAAGACTTCTTCAGAATAAGTTTATGATTATGTGGATTGCACCTTAAAATTTAAGTATATGTTTATCTTGATGCAAATACACATTAAAATCCAACAGTGTATTTGGCTCGTGCGCATGTATAGTTGCATCAACGTAAAAATAAATTTTGTTTGATGATGTCTGAAAGAACGAAACACGTCACACGGACATTTTTTTCCACTTTATTTTCATTCTTTTCCCTTTATTGTGGTCAACAACATGTGGTGACAGCATATTTCATTATTTACCTATGCTTTGTTAGGTATTATCAAATGCGTTGACCGAAAAACGTAATACAGAAACAAGAGTAGCCACTAAAATAAAGCTTTAAATTATAAAATTTCGGTTCCATCAATTCTGAAAAAATTATACATATACATAAACTCACACAAACGCACAAACTCATATATATATATATATATATATATATATATATATATATATATATATATATATATATATATATATATAGTTTTACCTAATGTTCTCTTAATTTTACATTGTTCGTTTTCTGTATTTGTAGTGCGCCTTGATCTCCTTTTTTTTGGGACTGTAGGCAAAAGTGAATTTCTGCCTAAGAGGTAATAAAACAAATAGGCGATTATAGATGTATCGATGACAGATGTTTTCCTATCACTACATTACTCTTGAGACTGACAAATATATATATATCCAATTTGCGTATTGTGTGTGCGTGCGCGTCCCCGTTAGTCCGCACATGTGTATGTATATTCTCTCACCATATATACATACGGACTTATAAAAAAGCTATCAGCACAAAGTAAAATATATACACTAATACACATTACAACCAAAAACGTTTGCGGTTTTTCTTTATTTAATATAAAAATAATATATACTTTTGTACGCATCACCATATGCAATTTTAATAACCTAATATTCTAACACGACAGGTCGAAATGTGCTGTCCTTGTTAGATAAGTGTCAAAACTCTTTGGATCTCAGCGAAATGGCTGCAATAAAATGTTCAGATATTTACCATAAATGAATTATGCATATGGTTTGCTCAGCTCTGTAGAGGAACCTATATCCTTCGTTCGCCATCTGCTCTCAAAAACGATTACATTCAATAAAAATATAATTCATGCAATAATCACCAATTCACATTATTTTCTTTCGTCATTTGTCCTACGCTGAGCCTCTTTTTGAATCCAAAACATCTACGTTATTTTTTAAATGCGATTGGCCATTTATTAAATGTGGGAAATACACACACGCACACACACACACACGCGCGCGCACACACACACACACACACACACACACATATATATATATATATATATATATATATATATATATATATATATATATATGAGAAGAAAAAGACAAGAAGAAATATGTACTAGACGACGTCCTTTGAGGGCTTTACCAATGCATTGTCTTGATAAAATCTTCAGTGGATGAGTATAATTTTTTCATCCATTTTATTCGTTTTGCCTCTTCCACAGTTACAATCAATCTGGGTATATTTACACACACATACACAAACATACATCTATCTATCTGAATATATATATATATATATATATATATATATATATATATATATATATATATATATATATATATAATATATATATTATATATATATATATATATATATATATATATATATATATATATATATATATATATATATATATATATATATATATATATATATTAGGAAAAATATAAAATCTCTCAATTAGCTGATTGATGTTATATTCAATACGTCTACCCCAGAGTTTGGTACACAAAACTTTGTGAAAATGTTCGTTCCACTCGTAAAGAGGTATCAGCAATGGCTTAAATTTTCTTTTTTAATATTTTCATATAAAGTTGAAATAAAATATTATGCGCCCTTTTATTCGTGTCAGAATATATATGGTGTTTCAAATTTTAATACCTTTTTCAGTGACAATCTTTTTTCTTTTTCATAAAAGCGCTCTACTGGATTAAATATTTGCATCATTTAGGCATATTTTTTTGCTTTCACCAAAGTTAAATTGGAATATGTCGATTTCTGTGGAAGTTTTCTTTTTTTTTCATGGCCATTTAGTCTTTGTAGTTAGAGAGAACGTAAAATACTAGAAATTCAAAGAAATTAAAGAAAAATTTGACCAGAAGTTTAATAAGAAAGCTCCAATGAACAACTAAATTGGATCTTTTTTTTACATATTTTACCAGTATTTTATTAATTTTAAGTACTTCTCCAAAATAGTTACTTTTGAGGTACCCTGTGCATTTTTAATCTTATATTTTTTATATGGGGGGAGATAGATAGATAGATAGATAGATAGATAGATAGATAGATAGATAGATAGATAGTAGAAATATGATTCAACGGAAAATCGTAACTGCCAGTTGCAATATTAAACGCAGGTTTCAAAACAAGTGACTGGGATGTTAGATAGTTCTCGAAAAATAACAGAAAAAAATGCAATTTAAACTGTTTATACACTCGTTTTGTTTTTGTTGGTAACAATCTGTTTGGAACGAGTGCTTGAAAACTTTCTTCTCCAGATTTATAGACAAATTCTAACCAATAGAAAATAGGAATATCTCGGCCATATGCCTAGATTTTGTTCTTTCTTACCTGAGGACAATGGCCATATGACTGTGTCCAGTTTGTATAGTGTTTTTTTCTTTTTTGCTGTCTTAGAATTTCTTTAATTACTTATTATCTTACAGTTACCTTGTATAACATTGTTTCTTTTTTTGTATTATTTAACACCGTTCTTGTTCTTAGTTTTTGTTATTGTGAATTTTATCGATTCTATATTACAATCCTATTTTTGATTTACATCTATATTTTGTTTAAATGCTGCCTAATCATAAATATCCTTTATATATGTATGTATTATGAAATGGACTAAGTCTGACAATTATTTTAATATATTTTATTTATATATATATATATATATATATATATATATATATATATATATATATATATATATATATATATATATAAATATATATATATATATATATATATATATATATATATATATATAAATATATATATATATATATGTTATGAAATGTTCTAAGACCAGCAATTATTTTAACATATTTTATTTTTTATTGTACACACACACACGAACACACACACACACACACACACTCACACACACGACGACGAAGAAGAAGAACAAGAAAGATAATAGGATAAGACAATGAAAGGAAAAATGGGAAAGAAGAAAGAGAAATGTAAGAGTTAAAAAAAAATTAAAAGACCACACGTCATATCTCCAAAAGAACGGAAAAAATAAAAGAGAATAGAATAGGAGAAATATATATATATATATATATATATATATATATATATATATATATATATATATATATACACTCCACCCTATATTATTCCTCCTCACCTCTTACCCCTCTCTACCTCTCCTTTCTGCTTGGTGATCTAACGTGGCGCAAAAATATCTGAACATTGCATAATATCAAAAACTTTAGCGGGCACTTCCTTTATCAATACTACTATTATCTTATTCTGTAACTTCTTCTTTCCATTCTTCTCTCTGTTTTTTATTCCTCTCTGTTTCCTCTTAGGGTGTATCTCCCTGTATGTTTTTTTAAGGAAGTGATCTACCATAGGCGGCTTGTTTTAAAAAGAATTGTCCATAAATATTTTTTGTTCCACCAGTCGAGATACAATAAGGCACCGAAAGAAGACTCCATCTTTTTAGTGGGTAATTGTTTATGGCCACATGTAAAAATCTATAATAAATAATTAGTGCTCTACTCTTGGTATTGGATCAATGCTGTGATTATTCTCATCACACACACACTCACACATATATATATATATATATATATAAATTTTATATATATATATATATATATATATATATATATATATATATATATATATATATATATATATATATATATATATATATATATATATATATATATATATATATATATATAGACAAACCTACCTAGGTTTCACCTCAACGGATCGTCATGGAAAGTAAGGCATACTTTCCTGACGATCTGTTTAGGTGAAACCTGTAGGTGAACTGTCTGGCTCACTAGGTGTATCTAAATCTGCTCTACGGTTGTATTGAGCTCTTTTGCTAGTTAGTTGTTTACTCGTATCGGGTTTTTTTCTTTGGGCTTCAGACCTGTATCTGTGCGATTTTTTGTCGGCAGAAGTTCATGTTTGTAGCTCTTTCTTTTTTTTAAACCTTTTTCCCTCGAGATTGATTTGATTATTAGCAAATCAAAAAATTCGAGGGTTTTTCGAAACGAGTCTAGTTATCTATAATTATATGTATATATATATATATATATATATATATATATATATATATATATATATATATATATATATATGGTTGGATTGATATGAGTTTGTGACCCTGGATTTCACGCTTTTGCGATCGTCAGACAAACTGATTAATATTTTATAATTTGGGATTTATGTAGATTGCGTGTATTATAGAAGTGGCGGGGGAAATCGTCGTCGTGATGTCACTCATGCTAACGCATACTTACATGCATGCCCGTAAACCCATTGATGTACGCAGACACGCATCCACATGCGTTCGCCCACCGGGTCTCACACAAACCTAAACATATATGGACAGCATGGGACTTGACATATGTATGTATAAGTGTGCTATTGTCTACATACATATGCATTTGATTGTTGAATTTCAATAATGGGATGTGTATCTTTTTCTCTCTTGAATGTAGCCATGTCAATGATCAGACATTTACTTATTTTTTTCCCGCTGAATAGTATTTCCTTGCACGCACGTATATACGTGTGGTGGAGTCTGTGTAAAAATATGATAGGTAAAATTGCTGTTATTTTTAAATTTTTTTAGGCTGATTTGTTATTAATTAAAAGCTGGTTATTTGCTTATTTTTGTTGATGCCTATATTTAACTGGTAGAAATTGCAGTTTGTAATCCTTATTGGTTTTTATTTGGTAGTATTCAATTTTCTGGCGGGAGGGAGGAGTAATTTACGTTAGTGATTATAGCGGACTAATATTGTAAGAGAAATTGTGATGTGCTAGTAATGGAGTTGGGGGTCGGTGGTAATAATAATTTTAGTACCGAATAGTTATTGTAAAGTGGTAGAAGTAACTAGTAATGGTTGTGGAATGATAATAGCAATAAATGTAATTACTGTGATGGTAGCTTGAACTAGAGAATGATTGTTGGTGTCTTTTTTTTAAAATAAGGAATTTATCATTTAATTAAATTGTAATGTACTTGTATTAGGAATTTATTATTTAATGTACTGTAATGTTCTAGTAATCTCTGTTGATGGGTTATGTAACCCGAAAGCTTAGACAGGATTAACTATAAAAACATGTATCAACATGGTTATTTTATTTCGTGTTTCAGTGATAATACTAAAAATCTTATTCGACAATATGAATGGAATTTACTTCAAATAGACAAAATTTGTCTATATTATTTAACTAAACATGTATTAATGAAAAAATGCTGCCTAAATACACACACACACAATATATATATATATATATATATATATATATATATATATATATATATATATATATATATATATATATATATCCTACACAGACAGACAGTTTCAGAGCTCATCAATGTGACTAGACATCGGACTGCTTCAAGCCAGGATCGAAACTCGATCAATTTGACATGTCAGAGATCCTTACCCATAGGCTATCGGCACACGGAAGAACAATTAACGCATTATTCACGTGATACATATTTAAACGTTATACAGACCGCCATAGCGTCCAATTCTTACAAAGAGCAATGCGTTTAAAGCAGAAGCAGCCATTAAAAGTTCCCTTTTCTCCATAGTACTCAATCGGGGATGAGAGCATAGTCATCCACAGACAGACTGATTCGCTGTACCACAGTTCATCTCTTTGGTTAGAAATCCAATTGCTACCCCCGGGATAGAATGCATATATATATATATATATATACATATATATATATATATATATATACACAGGTTGGGGAAACAAAATTTACAATTCTTTGAGATAGGAATTGAAGACCTTTGTAATTTTTGATTCCCCACCCTGTATATATACATATATTCTACTCACTGTTAGACATTTTCATGACGGTCGTCCTCGAGTATAGAATCCAGAGGTTGGCAGTGAATATTTCGGAGACAATAGGAAAGCGTACTTTAGGTTCGCAGTGAATATCGCAGCAGAGCGTAGTTCTTCCTTCTGTCGTGTTCGCCTCACAAGTTGGCTCTGGTCATTCCGGTAGGATAAACAAAGATGGCCGCCTTTATAAACGAGGGATACAATGTTCTTCGGCTTCTGATTGGTCAACCTTCTATTGGTAGACTATAAACGGAATTAAGTCATTTTGACTAACTCACTAGTTACATACATTATATACACAAAAAACCGTAACACTCACGATATCACATATAAGATATAATATATTCTGCTCTTTACGCCAATAAATACTACGCCACTAGTACTTCCTATAAGCGACTAAGATAAACAGAAATGTATAGTTGAAAATAATTTATTATTGACTTTTCCGGATATGGTTTGTATACTTCAAAAATTAGTCTATGTATTTGATAAACATATATATTTAACATATAATTTTATTAACCCGTTTTCCGAGATTATGCCAGACATCCAACATCTTATGATGAACACACCAAATTCGTGTTTATGATTTTTTTTTTCAATTAAAAAAAAAGCTAGCATGGTGTGCGGCACTCGGTGAAGTGATATCTGATAAATGGTGTGAGGCAGATCTCCGATTTTAATCTACGTCGATTTTCAATGTTCCAAAACGTCTGCCGCCTACACGACGAACTAATAATTACCAATGCCAACAGCAAAGATAGAAAACGAAAAGAAAAAAAAACGCTTCAACTGCGGCGCCAGTTTCAAAAATCAATCAGTCGCCAACTCCCGGAAACTAGACACGTTGTCAAGTTGGAATGGCGCAAAATGCCAATAGACAGACCAATGATGGACGTTCACCGTTTGGCAGGGTGCGGTCTTCACTTGGCAGAGGCACCGCCAGAATTGAGCAGCAATGCCAACCCCCGAATTCAAGTCGAAAGCGAAACCGGGAAGAATTTAGGGCAGACGGACGGAGGGGTTGCTTTCATGATTAAGACACGCTGTTCAATAATAAACACGTTTGGGGGAGCTGGAAATCTTACGGTGAAAAACACACACAGATATCATATATTTCCATGCCAAAAGCTATGGATTTGATGTGTGAAAATACGTCTACCCGAGAAATTTTCAATACAAGCACTTCTGTACATACACACACACACACGCGCACGCACACGCACACACACACACACACATATATACATATGTGAGTGCGTGTATATATATATATATATATATATATATATATATATATATATATATATATATATATATATATACCTTTTGTTTCATAAATCTTTTTTTAAAATTCTTGTGGTTTTTTTCTCTAACGTATTTTCTGCAGGTGATAGAGAAAGTTCCTCTTCCAAGTTTATGTGTGATAGTCAGAGATAAAGGTGATAGAGAGAAAAAGAAAAAGAATACAAATGAATTTGGCTAGACTAAATAAATATTCTTTCAAAAATTTTGGACTACCAGCGTCTTTCGTTTCGTTCGCATGTGTAGACATGACACCATCAACAAAATCCAATCCGATGAAATACTTACGGATGAAACGCGTCACAAAAACAATTTTAGACACACACACACACAGACACACGCACACACACAGATATATATATATATATATATATATATATATATATAATTCTAAGGGAATTAATGAAATTCATAGCTGTAAAAATTCAAAGCAGTCGATCAAAAAGTAATGGGTTAATGGGTTTAGTTTTTAATCTAATATTATTATTACTTACATATTTGAAATAGACGCCACGATTATAATTTTCTTTAAACCAAGTTTATTAAGTAGATATTTACTTGACCGCCCACTGTGTCAGGTTGGGATACAAGGTCAGTTTTTAACGTGGGAACCAGTGTTTTAACTCGGGTCTCTGATCCAAGCTGGTCTTAGCTTGTCCAAGCTGGTCAGAGCTGGTCTAAGCTAGTCATAACTGGTCTTGGCTTGTTATAGCTGGTCCAAGCTGGTTTGAGCCTGTTCGAAGTAGTCGTAGTCGTGACACCACAAGCACAGGGACTGAGTCCTGGGACAGGTAAGTATCGCAAAGTGTATTATGTATATCCACCAGTGTATTCGAAAAAGAATTATAATGAAACAGCGTCCTCCGCCAGGGATTGAACTTGTATCCATTTTTTAGGAGAAACGACTTTAATGATTAATTTACTAAAACCTATTTTTCTAACTCTTTTTTTTCTCTCTCTCTCCCTATATATTTAAAAAAAAAAGGATGATCCGGAATCCTTTAAAAAAAATGATGATACGGAATCCTTTAAAAAAATCCTATATATCATTTCCATTAAGTTAACCATCTAAATAGGTCACGGTTCGGTCACTCCTCCTACCCCAATATAAAGCATGCTTAAGAGAGATATGAAATTAACCCCTCCTTATACTCTACCTTGTGTCTTTAACTACAACTTTCACGCCCCCCCCCCTGTTAAATTACAAAAATTACACTGCCCATCAATTTCTAATCCAATTTTTCCTTTCATTTCGTTGTTGGAATTGTTATCTGATGATCCGGAATCCTTTAAAAAGGATTTTGGTGAAATAAATTATTGTAATGGTACCTTAGAGTGGTCTGTTTTTCATTAAATTTATATATATATATATATATATATATATATATATATATATATATTAAATATGGAATGTATCTGAATATAGTTGGGGGATTTTCTATTATTATGGTGTCTTTGAAAACGTTTTATAGCAAAGGGAGCAATACACATCTCTGAACAATTTAATTGAAGAATGATCTTGTACGTGTTTAATATTCAGTTTAAAACCTTTTAAGAAACATATTGTATATTATAACCTCAAGGTGAGAACAATATTCGAAATAATTTGAGCATTTTCTCAAATACGCATGTAAAAGAAATGAAATACAAAATTATCAAATTTCAAAATTGTCAAATCAAAAAATCAGAAATATTACTGGACTCCTGAACATGAGCATTGTGTACCTGATCGAAATGTTGTGTCTGAATAAAACAAACTATAATAATGGAGAATGAAGAATGAATTCGAAATCTGTATCTATAGTTCTAAAAATGTATGTGTGTGTGTGTATGTGTGTTTGTGTGATTGTATGTTGTTTATGTGTTTCTACAGTTTTCATTCGTTTCCGATGATATTTCTTTGTTTGATAGATAATTCTTCAGTGCCTGTTTTGAATCCAGATTTTTTGGAAAATATTACAATCTTGAAAGTGAAAAATCGAAAAAAAATGATTTTTTTACACTCTGCGCAAAAATCAAAGGCATAATTTAATGTCTGTAAAAACAGCGTAGAATCAATTTAAAGAGTTAAAATCTAACGCAAAAGATGCGCAATGAAGAGGCGGTCATGTAGCAATTTCAGGGCGGCTCAATGTCCGACTCTACGAGGCAAGAGGCATGCAAAATAACATTTTTGCAGGCCAGTGATGATGCCACAAGCAAGATAACTTTTCTCAGGGACATCCTATTTTCGTTATTCTTCCTGTGAAACAACTGCTCAATTGTAGTGAACCTTAAATAAGTTTACAAGTGCAACACATCAGTCATGTGCTTTGTTACCTCAATGTTTAGACATCATTTTGCCTGCATACGGGTAAATAAACTCTTTCTGCAACTCTGTGTGTCCATTTATCAAGTTTTGCTTTTCATGTTCTCTCAGTTTAATTCGACTAATAAATTTCCTAATATTACTTTTTTACCACATAAACTTACAATTCTAGCTCATACTGTGTGTGAGTGATTCACAACACCACACGTTGCCCATCGGTTGATGCTGACCTTGATAATTAGAGCGTGCAGCAACGCGTGTACGTGTAGTCCTGCAACACGCGCTGTCACGCGATGTGCCACGCGCTGTCACACGCGCTGATGCACGCGCAAACGCATGACCTGCGGAACGCGACACCTGTTCGAGTTGCCTTTTCACGTCCAATTAAATGTCACCATGTCATACTGATTGTCTACGCAGTCATAAACTTATTGCTACCACTTAAATTCACTTCTACTTCTCTACGTCTAGCTTTGCTTGCGTATTCCCCTTCTCTTGGCCAAGTGTAATCTCTCTTAAGTGACTTCAAATTTTCTGTTGCATAAAGCCTACTACTACAGTTTTAAAACTTTTCTTTCATTGTGCTTTATAAAAATTCCCAATTTATTTCTTTTATTCCTTGCGAGTTTTTTTTCCATTGCATTCACCGTAGTAATAAATAATATTTTTTCTTACTCAATATTTATTTTTTCCAAACTTTCCGGAAGTTATTCAAGCTTAGTGATTCCTGTAGCTTTTCAGCGTTCTCTTCTGTTATTTGCCCACGCATTCCATTTGAAAACTTGACTAAGACATCACACCAATGAAAAGACCTTGCCTAATTTCTGCCGCCGCAAATAAGGTTTTAACGAATCGTCTTTAGAATGTTCAGTTTGCCTGTCTCAAAATGCCTCTCAGGATGCTTCAATCAGAGCCACTGAGTCCGAAGATCAAGGTAGCAATCGACTTTCTAGAAGAGCACACCTGAATGCTTCTGCGTGTGAGGCTGAAAATGATGATCAAAGGACACAACGGCTGAGAAGAAACGCCTCTTCAACTGCTGGTGCTTGTGAGGCTGAAACAAGATTGAGAACGCAAAAAAAGGCATTTTTCAGGGCCACGCCGCATTCAAATTGTTCTCCCCACCCATCTGATGATGTGATTCAGTTTCACCCAGATATTTTTTTTTTACTAATATTTATTTTCGGGTGGGCTGACTTTAATCTTAAACTGCTCTAATTGAACGACAAAAATTAATAGTAATGTAACACGCGGTCGAAGACAGGTTATACTGCTAGTACTTAAAATATATTGACACCTGTTGAGTTTTTACATGAAAAACTCATAAAAATTCCTTTAAATTACAATAACTATCTTCAAACCATCATGAAATAGAAAGAGAACTCTAATTTTCTTTTTTTTAGTAATAGCCCAAAACATCTCTCCATCTCCTAATATATATATATATATATATATATATATATATATATATATATATATATATATATATATATAAGGATGGTTTAGAAAAAAAAAAAAAACACCGGCTACTACTGCTATTATACATTCCTCTTAAAGTATGAATTGAGTTCCTCGAACAACAGGTGTATTTCGTATAGAGAAAGACGTTAACATTCCCTTCCTTTCTACCGTGCGATGGAGGCCTACAATAAGATATCAGACGGGTTTCTATCCTGCAAGCAATCGGACGTCTAGACCCACTGAGGAGCTGTGATACAGTGAAAAAACTGTCTTTGGATATATATATATATATATATATATATATATATACTGCTTTGTCTATTCGTCTGGGTCAACGTGGTCGATAGTGAATCATTCGTATGTACCAGATCGACGGTGATGGATGTATACTTAAGTTATAAAAAGTTTCTTACCATATTCTACAAACAATGACACATTACTCTTGAACTTTCATGACAAACAGTACAAATGTATTCTCGTTAAACGTTCTTATGGCGCTAATGTGCCTGAATATTTCTAGAAGAGATTGTTTCTCCCTTCGATTAAGTAATTGTCAGATTAAGATATTCGAATTGAATTCCTCAATATCTCTATCATTTTAGAAAAGAAAAGTTGTCTCTGAACTACTTGAGATTACGTATGGCCTAGGAATTGGATTTGGGGAGTCAGACTTCCAGACGTAAATGCCAATCACACAGTCAGCTTTCATTAAAATTTCATTTTTCTTCTTGTCATTTATAGCCTGCTATCTCAGTTAATTTCTTACCACACCAGTTTGGTGTACAAGCAAAGTAATTAGTTCATAATTACCTGTCCATGCCATTGGAAAAGAATGTCTGTTATATCAATTTAAGTCAGAACAGACGCAACGTTTCTTCGACAATAGCGGACGAAATTGCCACTGTTAAATATTTCTTTCTTTCATTCCTCGGGGGAAACAAACACTTGACATAAGAATCTCAGTCCGATTACATATCAGAAGAAGAAATAAGTGAAAATCTTATTGGCAATTAATATTTCTGAAACTTTTATGAAGATGTGATTTTGCATGAATGTAATGATTCGCGTCTTCATTACAATCCGCCACCTATTTCAGTTTAAGTTCATTGTGTAAGGAAAGTATTATAATCAGCTAATACCATCTCTTTGGATAATACTGAAGGCGCAGACTAGACAAAAGTTGTAAAATGCTAATTGTACTGAACATAAATTCGGAGGCAATGGTCAGAACTATTTCCCGAAACTACACGGATTGATTTTGGGGTGTCTTGATCAACGCGTAGTGCTTTAATAAAATATAGCAATAGAATTCCTTAAACCCTAAAACAGCAGTAGCTCTGGGTTATAAAAACAAGCAAAACCTTAAGAATCTCCCTTTTCCGTGTTTTCTCCTTTCGAACACTACGTCATGAACTTTTCACTCTGGAGCTAAAAGGGCTGTAGAGGCTTCACACTAATACACACCAACGCAGTAAGTCACACACAAAAACATTCATTAACATTTCGTTTGTCAGCAATTTACTTTAGGAAAAGAAAGTCTTTTCTTAATCTTTCTTTTTCTTGATTTTGCTTAATAAATGTCATCATGCGTTGGAAATCATTTGGTCAGCTATTTTGCGCATATAACCTTTGATCACGAATAATTATATTGTGAAATATTCTCGTAAGAAACCTTACACATTTACTTCGAATTAGCCACACATTATAAACGTGGTTACGAATCCTAAGACTGATGGATACTGCCTAAATTCTGATATAAGAATGAAATCTCGCGAAAACGGTTTGGTTTGGTTTCTTTTGTTTTACGACATATGAACTTCAATGGGTTATTTAATGCCGACAAATTTTTTTTGTTTATAATATACGTTTTTTCAAAAATCTATTTCTGGGAATATCATTACTTGAAGATATGTATAGCTGGTCATATTTTTCTCAAAAAATATATATCTGTTTGTATTGCTGGGATTATTTTAAATTATTGCTGTTAATAATTTCTCTTTCAAAAATTATTGCTGTTAATAATGTTTTTATTATTACAAAGTCTTTCTGATATTAAAAGCTTTTTCCCACAAGTTTGGGTGTTAACTATTTGCCCATAGCTGGCACACTAACAGGTGCTACAATCCCGGATCTGAGTGGACCTGGGAACAGCAGCAATTAAGAGGTGGTCCCATGCTCCTCAAAATCTCCTGGT
>CAHIKZ030001713.1:4642500-4657500 GCA_903632075.3 Acanthosepion pharaonis
AAGAAAATATATATATATATATATATATATATATATATATATATATATATATATAGAGAGAGAGAGAGAGAGACACACACACGCACACGCACATATATATATATATAAGATGCGATGGGTAAATTGTCGTCATATTCTATTTTTAATTTCGTGCATGCGATTTGTTTTGAATTTTGTTGACAACACCATATAAAAGGATCATCTGGGGACCGTCTGAGAAAAAAAAATGCCCCATGATACAATGCACTCCGCCAGAAATTTGGAAACATCATGATGTTCTACCTGGAATTCGCGCCGGAATCTCCAGTACGAACTATTCAGAGACAATATATTAGACTCAATTGAAAATACATTGTTCTGCCAGGGTAATTTTTTAAATATACTCTAACGGTTCTGGCTTTTGTCTCATTATGTACAAAATTCCTTTATCATGCAATCAAAATAACCGAATGATCTTTGAATTTGACTTTCTGATGAATTTACTACTGGCTTCTTTGTTTATTTGAAAACTGCGCAAATAGATTGAGTTAATCATTGTATAACCAATATTAATTTTCCGTCACGTCTGAGTTGAAAAGTGTTACAAAAATCGATCCATTCAGGAAATAAGCGTTGGACGGAAATAAAAAAAAATATGAAAGAAGAAGAAGAAAGAAAGAAAGAAAGAAAGAAAGAATGGATGAATTAAAAAAGAAAGAAAGAAAGGAAATACAGGGTGTGATGGATGAATTGTCGCCATTTTACATTTATAATTTCGCGCATGCGCAATGTTTGTTTTTGATTTTGTCGACTGCATATTATAGCGGTATCAGTTGGGAACCGTCACTCAGAAAAAGACAATAATGACTCAGTTCACTCCACCAGAAATTTGGAAACAGCATGCTGTACTGCTTGTCATTCGCGCCGGAAATATCAATAGGAACATTTCAGTGTCTTTGGATTTCAGTATGTGGACACTGTAGAGGATTCGGAAAGACATTGATGAGTCTAATTGTGATTACGAATGTACAGCAGCACGGAAAACTCACTCTGATATTTCTAAGAACAGAACACGCAAAACGTTGTTGGTGAACGGCTCAGACTTAACACAGAGGCCTACATCAAATTCCTTAAGAAGGTAGTGCTACCCTGGGTCCAAAGAGTGGCTGCTCAAAGACCCCTTTCTGCCAACAAGACTCTGTGCCATGACACACAGGAAAAAGAACTCAGTCATGGCTGTCAGACAATTTCTGCGTCCACATCACCCCTTACGTCTGGCCACTTAACACCCTAGACATTAATTGATTATTATTTTTGTGGCGAGAGACCAAATAAAAAAACTCGTTGTAACACCAAAGATGAACTTAAATAAGGAGACCATCCAGAAGAGTTGCAGGAGATTCCAAAGACATGTGGAGGCTCTGGTTGAAGCCAATGGCGATATTATTGTATAAATTTACTCTTTCCTATTTCAAAATATTTTTGTGTAATTTCGGTAAATATATTTGTTATAATGAGATGTCATCTTTGCGTAAGTTACATGACAATATATCCATTCAACCTGTATATTTATATCGGCAAATGTGACGGTCGCTTTTAATGTATTGTCAACTAATTTATAAAGTTGTACCACGACGTCATCGTATATGTTGCTGGTATAATAGTAGAAGCTAATGCTTACTGTTTGCATAAAAGTGATAATTTTCTTGACATGTTAGAGACTGCAGTCCCACGAAATGTCACCTGGCATGAGTGCGTGCAGGATACAGGTGTGTGTCATTAAATTCCACCGTGTGGCGAAAAAATACAACTGCTGATATACATCGATAGTTGCTCAATATTTACTGAGATTAGCCAGTTAGAAAAATGCGTCCCACCACTGGCGACTGTGAGGTAAGTATGCTACAAGCCCGTTTTTCAAACCACTCTTCGAAACAGGCTAGTAAATGAATACGTCTCGAAAATAAATGGTAATGATTATGTTTTTTTTTAGTTGAAATCATTTTGAATCCACCAGTTTTATTTTACTTCCTGCATCCGTTATTATTTCAGTGAAGATAGATAGTAGTTATTAGTTTCATATCGAAAATTTAGAAGAGTAAGATGGAAAATGTATTGTTCTATAAATGCTTGTTTCTAAATTATTGCCGCAGTTCGATTTAACAAAATTATACCATTTGAATTTTTTTCGCCAGTGTAAATAATTTGGGATTTTGTGAGTATAATTCGTCGATCTCAAGAATCTTCTTTTTATAGAGTCGCTGCACCTCAACCACCCAGTGTTGCAAACATGGACTTGCCTGGGGTGTTAAGTTTTCAAGGTCGTGAAGTGTGCATGAATCCTCAAAAAAAAAAAGAAGATTCTGTATATTGTGTGCTTGCCCGCATTGCCAGTTGGTTTCATTATCATCGGTGATATATCTCCATTTCTGAAGGTTGACTCTACAGCGATCGACAGCTGTTCTGAGGCGATTCAAGCAGGACCAAAAGGACTAGACATCACTGGAACCAGGCGAAGGGATTCTTTAGGGTTGAGAGAGAAAGCATGTTTTCCACGTTGTTAAGGTGGCTGCGCCACAGGGACAGAGGCTGACTAATTGCTCTGGATCAACTGAATGTAAAAACAAAGCTGTGTCCTGACATAAGACTCATTCTGGAAAATAAATTCACAGCAGCCATTTTACCAACAAATATTTCATGAATTCTAACTTAAAATTGTTTTCGGTATGGATTTCATAATATGAATACATTTGTTATTTACGAGTCCGCGTCTATTTTGAAGTTATTTCTTTAGGTCCAGAAAATGATGTTTCCTAATATTACCTACTGATTTTTTTTTTACTGTAGGATAAATCAAGGTAAAATCAAAACACCATGAAAGAAATAATCTACTGAACGGATAACTACTTAATTTAGAAAAGAAACATGGATAAAATGAAATATGAATAAATAAAAAATAACAAACAATAAAAAGAGTCAAAATTTTCGCCAATTTTAAAAACTAGATGCATATTCATAATCCCTGGGCCATGAAGCCATATTTCGACCAATCAATCCGTAAGCAGGATACGAACATACGCGACTAACGAGCGAATCTGAAACAAAGGCTGTCCCCAACCAAGATATAAACCAACAAATCTTGGGCCACTGAGAAACGAAGCAACATTTTCGAAGCAGATCTCCAGACATGTATATAAAGAGAAAAATTACGAATAGATGCATTCAGTGCATACATCGTTTTATCATAGACTAAGCAGTTGGTTGCTACATTTGAATGTTTATATACATACATACATACATACACACACACACGCACACACACACACACACATATATATATATATATATGCATACGTCCTCCTAGACTCCCAGTTGCTCTCAGCAATTCTCTCAATTTCTTACTCATATGCACCAGGACATTTAAATTTGAACGTCTAAATCTCACTTTATCCTTCTGTATATATATATATATATATACACTGCAGATCAAACATTTTGGGCCACAAAAAGTAGTTGTTTTGTAAAAAAAAATAGTTGTTATTGTACTAAAAGTAAATGTTTTGTACTTTAATTAAGAGAACCCATAAAAACATGGTTTAAAAATAGATATAATTTTTCATTAAAAATATTATTATAAAAAAAAACAAAAAACATTATATTTGCTCTTGTTAAAATGTCCTCCTTTAGGCGTCATACTGCAACACCAATCTTTGGCATTTGTTGCAAATGTTACTCAACGTATGTTAGATAAATGATTTCATTATTTTTTGAATAACACTAAGAGCATTTTTTCACCCTTATCCCATGCTAAATCTTGGGGTCACTTCAAATGTTTGAATTCTAAATATATATATATATATATATATATATATATATATATATATATATATATATATATATATTCATTGAGACGTTTCATTGAATAATTTAGACATGTTTTGTCTACGTATTTTCAATTACATCTTTCTTGTTCCCGGAGGAGCTTTTTGGTGTCATTATTAAAGGAAAAGAGAAAAATTACCGTGTTGATACATGTTAGCACAATGTCATCATCAGGTTGTTGTTTTTTCAAGAGAAATATAGTAGCTTTCATCATTTTCAAAGACAAAATTGCTGTGTCCATCTAAAAATTAACATTTTTACTGGTCAAGTCAAGAAAGCTGATTTTAGTTAAGTAACGCTTCAAGGGATGAAACAACGTTATGAGGTTTTGAGTATTTTGAGTGTTTTTTTTTTAAATAACTATAAGGAATATTGGGACAAACCTCGATACTTCAAACTATCTAGTGTACACATTTTAAAACATTTGTGCAGTATTCATAATTAATTTTATTAAGATTTGGTTCCAATATTTTTAATATCAAAAGATTCATAAATTTTTAGTTTATGTTTAATATTTTCATGAAAAAGTATAGATGTATTTTCAACAAGAATTTTCCAGAAATGCTAATGTGGAAAGGTCTACTGTTGTAAATGTTTAAAAATATTGGCTGCATCATTCTAATAAAAAACACAGCCGCCGTGTCGCCGTGCTCGTTATGTGGCTAACATAAATATTATTTTTTTTCCGTTAGAGATGCAATTTCCCAGAAGAAATTTATATTTATATACAATGTTCTTTTTCTGCAATATGTTAGTTTGTGGGGAAGAATCATTACGAATAATTACATTGAAAATACTAGACTTAGTGCATTATATAATTAATTTTATTTTTTACTAGTGTCTCTGGTGGATATGATAGTATTTATTACTTTTTAAAGATATTTTCTTCTTGTTTATAATTAGAATGTATCTAGTTGCCATATAAAAGATTTATATATTTGTTGTTAATTATTTCCTTTGTATCAACATTTCTAATAGAACCTCTTATTAGTTAATCAATAATATAACTAGGGAAGTTATTATTAATAAGAGGTTGTTTTATATTGTTAGTTCACTGTAGAAAATCTGTTTTGTGGATGAATTTGTTTCTACACGGTTTAATAACTGTTTTATAATTGCTATTTTATCGTTAACAGGGCATTCACTTTCATACCTAAGGGTGCATGAATCTATGCTGGTTGGTGTTTATATGGAGAGATAAGGAATTTATTATTATTACTGTTTATCAATATATCAAGAAAAGTCATTTTATTGCTATTATTAAGTTCCTATGTTAATTTACGGAGATAATTACTTTAGAATTGTTTCTGGAGTTGACGTATTTCTTCCGTATTTTTGACTAATATAAAAGTTTATCAACGTATATTAGGTAGATGGAAGTCTTATTTTAAGCTGTCAGATATGTTATTTTCAAGATTAGATATATAGAAATTGGTAAAAGTCTGAGCCAGTATTTAAACAATAGTGACGTTATCCGTTATATATGTTATATATATATATATATATATATATATATATATATATATATATATATATATATATATGTATGTATGTATATATATATATATATATTCAACTCAAGAAAGAAATTCGGATTACCAACACACAAACAGAGAATGTCTCATATCGAGAATATTTAACATTGAACATAAGGAAAACTTAATTATTTTTTAATAATATGTGGAAATCTCCACTTTTAGCTGAAGACGGTCGCGAGACCAGAAACACATGTAGTAAAATTATGTAAAACAAAGCATAATATTTTTTTCTAAATAAATCCACATTACAACCAAAAACGTTTGCGGCAACTCTCTTCTCTTCTTTTTAATATACATACTTTTTCTCGTTGGAACCACTACAACATATTTCTTTTTATATATATATATATATATATATATATATATATATATATATATATATATATATCACTTTTTTGACCGAGGAATGGGACTTCGGATGTGCAAGCAGTAGTTTCCGTAATATGCCAACTATAATTTTAAGTGGACTGTAGAGATAGGATATTGTAGATGTTTGTAATGGAGGCCGAAATCGCAATCTTTGTCAGAAATTCTTTTAGACATATACGCAAAAATAAGTTAAACACTGGTAATGTACCCGCGAATAAATAGGAAAGTTGAGACCAAAGAGATCCGATTATAATGAAATATGTCGAAAATATCATGGACGACGTAAGAAATAAGGAGGAAGTTTGAAAGAAATGTAAAACAAAAGGAAGGTTATCCTTAAAATAAAAAAGTAACAGTTAAAATTTCTGGGACGCATAATGAGGAGAGTCGGCTCAGAAAACTTAACTCTCGTAGGATATACTAAATCAAAAGGGACATTTGTAAACAGCGAGTAAGCTATCTATCTAGTTTATGTAAGTAGATAGCAAAACCGGCGTTGTGACGGAAAGTAGATATATATTCCTCAGAACCAACTTATAGGAATTTGTGGATAGTCATGATTGCTCATGCCATACAGAGAGACAGCAAAATACAGATGTGTCAGTCATATAGATATGTTTTGCGAAAGTGCGATCATGGTGAGGATTTATTTTCTTCAAGGCGGGGTCTGACGTGCATGAGATTGCAGGTAAACAAAATGCATAATCATCAACAGGACGCATACAATCTTAGGACGGGACACCGATATTCGAGATAGAAAATTACTTCAGAGATGGGACGAATATATCAGAGATCTATTCTAGCACGAGAAAGGAGAAAAAGAAATAAACAAAGATAGAGAATGAGCAGAAATATGAAAATATGAAGGGAAATCAGAACTGGGCTATTTCAACAGTGCCAAAGTAGCAGCACCAAACAGAATCGTAATAAAGATGCTGACAGCCTTAAATGATTTCGACATTGAAAAGATTAGACACAATAAAGAAAATATAATACATTGATATGACGGAAGTTTCAATTTTCTCTTCTTGATATGTGTCCTTTGTCTTTCTATTTTCTCAAAACCGCCTTCGTTGCCCACGTGTTCTGACCCAAACCTTCAAGTATTACATAATCCTCGGCAAAAACTTTTCTTCAGTCTTCCTTTGTGTGTGTATATATATATATATATATATATATATATATATATATATATATATATATATATATATACGTACACACACACACACATATATATATACATGTAATTATTTGAATTAAATTGAGTTAAGAGCTTACTTTAATTCAATTTAATTCAAATAATTATATTGAAGTTTTCGGCTCTTGTTTTGAAACATGAGACCTCTTATGTCGCGATTTAGAATCATATTTTTAAATAAAAAATTATATTTATTTATGCTCTAATTTTGTATCGAGCACTATTTTTAAAAAATAATAACTAAAATACTATATATATATATATATATATATATATATATATATATATATATATATAAGCACACACACAAAAGGAAGACTGAACAAAAGTTATTACAAAAAAAATTCGTGAAGATGGAACAGAACTTAGTACTTTAATTCAATTTAATTCAAATAATTATATTGAAGTTTTCAGATCTTGTTTTGAAACATGAGAACTCTTATGTAGCGTGTTGGAATCATATTTTAAAATAAATAATTATATTCATGCTCTACTTTTTTATCGAGCACTATTTTTTAAAATAATAATAAAAATACTAAAGAACTTTGGATTATTTACCTAGGAATTCTTCCCTTTTCAATATATTTTCAAACACACGCACACACACACACACACACACACACATATATATATATATATATATATATATATATATATATATATATATATATATATATTAGAACAAAAATATCTAAAAAATCGCTTCACAATTGCAGTCGTTCTTCAACACATAACGATGCATCTCCTCAGTTATTGGCAAGCGAACTCAGTTATTGGCAAGCGGACGATTAATTTGGTTTCAAATGCATCCTCATTTTATGAAAAAAATTACAATATTATAAAATAAAAAAAACAAATTTTTTTTTCATAAAATGACGATGTATTTTGATTTTGAAACCAAATTAATCTTTCACTCGCCAGTAATCTACAATGAGGAGACGCATTGTAATATGTTGAAACACGACAGGCAATTATATATATAGACAGCAAACTCTCTGTTATACATGTTTCGTTAATGACGACTGACAAGAAACATATATATATATATATATATATATATATATATGAATATGTGTGTGTTTGCGTGTTTATATATATATATATATATATATATATATATATATATATACACACACACATATACATACATATATATATATATATATATATATATATATATATATATATATATATATATATATATATATATATATATATATATATATATATATATATATATATATATATATATATGTTTCTGTTAAAGACTATTGAAACGGGTACAGCGATTAGGCTTTTTTTATTTAATTTATGCATACTCCATAAGTCAAAATAAAATCATCCTTGATAATGGCTAGAAGTATACCTGAAAGCGCTGGCAAATGCAAAGCATTTTACGCACTTTGTGTCCAGAAAAGGAAACACTCATACAAACACAAGAAAAATTAAATAAAAACCTTAATCGCAATACCTTGTCAGTCGTCTTTAACGAAACATGTATACCAGAGAGTTTGCTGTCTCTCTCTCTCTCTCTCTCTCTCTCTCTATATATATATATATATATATATATATATATATATATATATATAGCAATCCTTCTTTTCACCTTTCTGGACATAGCTCAATAAGATCTCATTTAAATATTGATGGCGACCTACCGCACACTATTCGTAACATACTTGTTGTCAACACTAATATAATAGCATCATCTACATGCAAAAATGGCTAAAATAATGGAAGCCTTAATAATAAAAACAAAACAAAAAACACTTAATAATATTAACTTCGAAGATGGACACAATATATTGAGTGTGTTTTGGAAAATTAAAACATTCCATAAAACATACATGCAACAAACTTTTCTTATTTAACATTTAAAATATTTCATCCTTAAACATGACTAAATATATAGCCGAAAGCGCTCAGATAAAAAGAACTGTCTGTCAGTTTTTATATAATTTATCATCTGAAAAAAAATTATTAGATCGCATGAGAAATTTTATAAAAAACTAAATAAAAGCACCTTGTCTGTCGTATATATTAAGTAGACTAATTTACATGGATAGTGAAAAATATTATAAATATTTACGGCTATTACCCTTGAGGCAGTTGAGTGCATGCTACATCTCGTAAGTCAGTAACACTACACAACACTATATATATATATATATATATGTGTGTGTGTGTGTGTGTGTGATAAAATATAGTTTTTACGTATGCTATGTTTGTGTGTAAAAGCGCTCAAATTCAATGTAATCCCCTTTTAAAAATATTGGCTGCCCCTGCAGTAATGGATTAAATTGTTGTAGCGTTGTCGCTAAGTAGGAGCACATTTAATCAAAGTACAGGGTGGTCCGAAAGTCGTGTCACCCATAGGTAAAATAATTTTCTATTTCAGATGGCTGACTCAAAAATGATGATGTTGCTACAGACCTTCTCTATATACGACAGCGTCAATGAAAGTGAATGAACATGTACATGTGCTTCGTATTACTGTATTACTCATCCTTCTTCTCTTCTCATTACGTTTTTTGTAAGAGGTGACCACCTTGATAACTATATATTCAAGTTTTTAAATAAAACGAAATGATTATTAGAGATGTGTCATGATTTGAACCGCTTCTCACAGTAAATGTAGAATTGTAATATAAATTTGTGTTATTGGTATTGACTCTTCAATAACTCCAAAGGGAAATTATTAACAGAGTTTCGAAAGAAGTTAAATTTAAGGAAAGAATAATAGAAATTATAAGATCTTAAAATGATTACAGTTTTACATCTTGAGACAGGGACCGGCATATTAAATTCAGACTTAGGGGATATTCACAGAGTAAATGTTACATTTATAGTTTAGAACTCACGAGCGAATTTCAAATGCTAACATTTATTGTCCTCCCCTTAGTAGTAATGGACTTCGAGAAAACTATATCGCTGCTCTCTCCACTATCTACAGCTTAAAAATGTATATAGTCTTGTGTTGCTGCTAGCCTTTGGGAAGGAAAATTCCGAACGCACACCCGTCGAGAACTTTCGAAGTGAGACATGAACACTATTCGTCTTTTATATGCCGAGATTCTTCAGGACATTGGCGAATATGTCTCTTTACAATTTCATCTCCACGTTAACTTAGCACTTAATATGTTTTTTTTTTTTTGTGGGCTTGAGGATTCTGAAATATTCGGCTATTGCTTTTTTTTTTCAAATAATTTTAGTAAAAATTACTAAAATTGTTATTTTAATTGAATAAGAAGTATATTAAATACGAAGAATAATTAAAAGAATATAAAACGTAACGATATGGAAATTAAAATTATATATAGAAATTTTGATATTTGTTATCCAGAAATCTTTAGGCATATAATGATTTTTTTTTTAAAACAATTACTGTTTTGCCGATGGACGATAGTTTTTTTAATATTTTGCTGCAATATTGCTGGTCGATCTTGCTCTTATTACTAACCTGACATGTTCTTATATATTCTGCATCCCTTTAAGATGTTAACGATCATTGTTATCCCCAGTTTCCTGTACTTTGTAGCTCTTAACACTTTCACTGCTACTCATTTGCCCAGTGCTGCCCGCATCCGGCCAGCCATTTTTAAAGAAAATGCCAAATTTCAACCTACATATTTTATTACACAGAAAACTGGCACCAGTGTGTTTTACAGCCTTCCATTTTCATGGATATACCTGGGAATGACTTACCAGATTAGTAATGGGTATACACATGATATCTTTTGAAGCATTGTTTTTGTGATTTGACGATAGATGGCGCAACGGGACACTCATAACAGCGGTATGCAAAAAAACGTAGGTTTCCGTACTTAGCCAGCTGGAGCAAGATAAGAAAAACGAAGATCTCCATAGTTAGCAGCGGAAGTGTTAATAAATTTTGTCATTAGGTTATCTATCCTAAAACTTGCTCAGCCATTCATTTACCCACATTCGTCGTGTAGGTTAGACGTTGCTTTCCTCTGTACTTTGTGAGAAGTTTTAACCAATTTGGAAAAAGGAAGTGAGTCTTTTATTCTGTCAACTATGGTAAGTAGATAAATATATATTTCAGTAAGTTCGTATATAAGTAAAAACATGAGCTCTGGTGCCAAATCTTTTCAAATACGTGTGGCTATTACTGTTGCTGAAATATATATGATTTCATTGTACACTTCAGACTTTTAAATGTAGAATCAGTGCAAAATATTTAACTGCGTAAACATGACGAAGAATTTCAAAATTTTAACTCGTCTAGACAGATTTTAAAATTCATGTCTTTATCAACGTTTTATGATGACCGTCCTTTTTAAATTCTGTTTTCTTTATTTTCTTTTTCTGTTTTTTATTTTATCCATTCTTTCTTTCCTTGTTTTCTTTAAATATATCGATATTTGCAGTCTTGTATATATACACATCTATATTTCTTTCGAATGAACGTCTTTCTTTCTTAAATTTATCGAATTTAACACTAGCGTAGACAGTATAAATTGATATCCTTTTCAAATATATCTGATGACCGTATTTTATATCGTTCTTTCTTCACTTCATACTTTCAATTATAAATTCGTTATTTCTATCTTTCGTAAATAATTAATGTATTTATTTGTTTCGTCAATTTGTTTAATGCGTTATTTTTCATTCTGTCTTGCTTTCATCCATACTCTCTTTCTTTGATTCCACCTTGCTGTCAATTATCGACCTTAACACTAGTGTAGACAGCATAAATTCATATCGTTTTAAAATATTTCCGATGAATTTACAGGATGTAATGGAATAATTCTTGTCTAAACTACGCAAAAAAATGAACATAAAAATAACATGTCATTTTAACAGATATATTTGCCACAATTCCACAGAAAGATCTTGAAATGCCAAAGAGTAAATTTATTCAATAAAATCGCCATTACCTTCAATCACGGCCTTCAGACGACTTTGGAATATCCTTCACCTCTTCTGAGCGGTCTCTGTTTAATTTGGTTAACACTGCCATAATGCTTGCCTTCAGTGCATCTTTGGTGTTGCAAAGAATTTTGTTGGTCTTTCGCTCAACAAAAAATGCGCATGCGTTAAATTAAAAATTAAAAATGGCGACAAGTTATCCATCACACCTTGTATTTTCTTTCTTTTTCCTTCTTTCTTTCTCTATTTATTTATTTATTCATATATTTATTTATTTATTTATATGTGTCTGTCTTTCATCCATTCTTTCTTATTCATTTATTATTTTTTTTTATTTCACCCATTCTTTCTTTCTTGTTTTCTTTATTTTCTGTCCCACGTTTATTCACTGAACGGGTCGATCTTTGTAACACTTTTCAACTCAGTCGTGACGGAAAATTAATATTGGTTATACAACGATTAACTCAGTCTATTTGCACAGTTAACGAATAAAAGAAGCAGCCAGTAATGAAAGTGCTTTCACATTCACCAGAAAGTCAAATTTAAAAATTACTTCGTTTATTTTGACTGAATGATAAATGAATTCTGTAAATAATATGCAAGAATCCAGATTAATTATAATAGATTTTTAAACAAAAGGAATATTAACCCGGCAAGATTATCTATTTTTATTTGCTTCTAACATATTGTTTCTGAACAGTTGTCTCCAGTTGATTATTGCAATAAAAAACACATCGGTTTGGCGACATTGTCTGCGAGTTGGTGCTTTTTGTAAATTTTCGACTGTTTCTTTTTTAAAGTAATTTTTATTAAAACTTGTTTAATTTGTCATTTTCTTTAAATAATAAATATATTTCACACGAAGTGCGAAATTAACGAGGAAAATACTCTGCAGCCTTTTCCAAATATACATATAAGGAAATATATTCAAAACTGAATGGAAATGGTACTATGTAGAAATGGAATATAAGGAGATAAAAATAAAGAAAAGAATGCCAAAAATGAACAGGTGCTACAATGTTGTAAAAGAAAAAGCTTACCAAAAAAGGAGCAAATGCGATTATAATAAAAGTGATTGTCGAGGAAGAGAAAGGATTCACATAAAAAAAAATAAGAGATGGAGCGACAAGGAACTATACACGGGCTGATGTGGTTTATTTATTAACTTGTTTAACAATATCGTAGAAATCTTGGAATATATGAAATGTTCTCAAATTATTAATGTGGTACTCTGGCCTGTTCACCTTTCGACATCATAGACATCTAAAAAAACTCATTACTTCTCAGGCCCTAGGAATATTATATATTAAATTTGGTATGTTCGGCCCGCGAGAGCTAGCTAACTAGCTTGATAGATAGATAGATAGATAGATAGATAGATAGATAGATAGATAGATAGATAGATCTATATGCACATATTTTGATAGATTATTTAACAGTTCTGGGGGCAGGTAATAGATATTAAACGAATGTGAATGCCAAAAGTTTATAGGAAAGTAGACGGTAGAAATCTATATAAAAAAATAGAATTTCACTAGGGATAATAGAAAAAGCTTCGAAGTAATTGGTGGGCAAATAAAAAATATGGAAACTAAGGTATTTCTATAAATCCTAAAATAATATAAGTCGTACGGGAATCAAAAGTAAATAGGAAATAATGGAGATAAAACAGGATCACAAATGGCCACCAAATAAAAGAAAATGGCGGCCAAAGGAACAAAAGAGGCAATTTATAAATGAGCGTCAAAGCTAACATATAAAAGTTGAAGGGCATTTGATGATGCAAAGCGCTAATAAAAGGAAAAGAAAAATATGGTGGATAAATGAATGAAATATATGGTTGGAATAACTGAATATAAAAATAAAATTTACTTTTTGTTATTGAAAATGCGTCGAGGAAAAATTCTATAAAATTTAGATAAACCAATAAATATAGATACATCCGTTCGCATCTATATCTATCTATCTATCTATATATATCTCTATATATATATATATATAGAGAGAGAGAGAGAGTGAGAGAGAGAGAGAGAGAGTTCAATAGCATTATAGAATACTCGTAGAATCCGAGAAAGATATCTTTAATCATATTTAAAACGCAACTGTTCAAACTTAATCTAAGAATTGGACAATTTTTTGCTACACGATTTGGACCATTTTATCACTACAATATATATATATATATATATATATATATATATATATATATATATATATATATATATATATGTGTGTGTGTATTTTCACATATATATTTCTCTCTATTTATCTGAATTGTTTCTCATGCCTGCATATATTTTTACTTCTTTATTCGCAGGTAATATAAATCATTGTCCCAAACAAATATAACAACTCAAAATATCGGATATTTTATAACATCAATTTTATTATTATTATTATAGTAATGCAACAAAGTGACGCCCGTGTACAGAATTTAGTCCTAATTACCCATAAAACTTCACTGTGAAATATCGACCCATAGCCTCACCAGTTTAGGTGTTGTACCACCCTGTTCGAATTATCCTTTCACCTAGACGGGCTACAAAACAAGGCTAGAGAGACTTGTGCTATTTAACACATATTCGGAGTGAGAAAATATGAATTGATCTTTTTTTCCAACGTTATTTTTACGAAGGTGAACGTAACGCATTCGGTGAGAATTTGAAACCGGACTGCCGATTATACTTTCCACGTCGATAGCCGCTACGCTACGCGCACATACTGCAACAAGCGCAGTGTTCTCATCATGTCGCTCCATCTAGTATGCGTAGATTAGTCATGCATATCACAGCCCAAGGTCCTTGCTAAGGTTAGGATTTTGGTAAAATCTGTGCCTATCCCTGCATGTAGGTTCGGGCTATAAATACCATCAGGGAATATTTGCCGCATTAATTTCGCTTCCTAATATCATACGCACTCTCCTATAATATTCTGTTCGGATCTTTTTTCTTCATAATTGAATGTTGTATTCCGTCTCATACAGCAATTCCTAAGTATTTTTTATAAGATCTTGGTCTAGTTCCTTAATCTTGTTGTTGATATCAAGGTCTAAATACACTTTGCCTTAGTTTAGCGCCTTTGATGGCAGCTTTGGTACATTTGTCGACGCCGGATTCCATCTGAATGTTTCTACTGAAGGTT